>JZLH01S0508906.1:8248-20875 GCA_001188425.1 Eucidaris tribuloides
TTTTTTTTTTTGTTTTTTTTTCTTTCTTTTCTTTTTATGTTTTCCAACGTGTGTTATTGCTCCTTTTTTTTGTTTAAACTTCCATGTGTTATTTCTATATTTTGTTTAAACTTCTATATTACGTTTTTATATGTATATATGTCAATGCACGGCCTTGCTGAAAAGCAGCTGTTTAGCTGATAGCAGGCTTTTTAACCGTGTTGAAATAAATACTATACTAAATACTATACTTCTTTATAATGAAATTTTGTTATATCAGTGTTCTTTATAATAAGAGTGCACTGTACTCACTTCTGTACTAGAGTGACATTTTCAGAATACCATTTGTTCATAGATGGTTTGAAAACAGATGATATTAGGGTTATGGTGTTCTGCATGGACTCAATCTTATCTTCAAGAGCTGGAGTGCCAACTAGCAATAATGAATTCAAACAGCTGTTTTCTGAGAACGTGTAAAAATGTTTTGTTTTCAACTTCATAAGAAGTGGTGATAAGTTTTATACTTGACAAAGTATCAAGAATATTTCACTTCTTTCTGGGTCAAACAATGCAATGTTTGCTGTAATGAATAGGCATGACAAGTAAAAACAAATACTGTAAAGAAATCTGTCTGCAACCATATGCTTTCACGTTTGTGAGATCAACTTAATTGTTACCAGTTGATGAGGAATCTTTTATACAAGAGAAATCCCAAGATTGCCCAGTTTGGTCAGGTAGTTTTCTTTAAGAGTCCTCTCTTTGAGGTCATTGAGGCCATGTTCCTAACTTGACTTCACAAACATGCTCTAAAACAAAAACTACTCATTGAAACTGGGCAATGTTGATATCATCTTTCTTGCATGTTGCAAAAAAATCTCCCTCCAGTGAATTTAGTCTCATGAACGAGAAAGTATGCTGGGTTTTTTTTTAACACACTATGCCATAAATCTGATTATAATAGATCCACTCCAATTCATAGAATTGAGCTTTGAATGTATTTGTTGTTTTTATGATGGGACCACCCATTAGCAAGTTCTCACATTGTTAAACCTAATATTAACCTTTTCAAGACTATTTGTTTTTGCTTTCCATTGACCTCAGGACAACTATTTTCATGACCAATAGTGAATGGGTTAAAAAGGTGTGCAGCAATTTGAATATATATGATGACATAAATGGTACCCTGGGGTACCAAACAAAAATCTGCCAGTTTGTTGAATTATTTCATTTTTAGCACTGTGCTCTGGGTTACAAAACTGTGTAAAAGTTATGTTTAAAGTGTGAAAATAACAACTACAGCTTCCTTCTCCATCCCACTTTTCTCAAGTTTATGTGTTTCGGTTGTGCACCTACACAGCCTCTGCATCATAACCACTGATCTCGATGATCTTAACCAAAGAAAATACATTTTTGGACACAAGAGGGTGCTGCACAACATGGTACACCGGGGTAAAGCCTGCCGGGGTACAACAGTACCCCAGGGTAGCGCATGGTGCATCATATTTCGTAAAATAGCATATTGTGTGCGAGTTGAGTATTGTGTACAACTACTCTCAAACTGCAGGAATATTTTATTAGATCTTTATTGTATGAGGTACTTTTGCCTTCATACAACTTAGCAATAGGTGCTGGATCCTCTAACTTTGATGATGTGATGAATTGAAGTTTTACTCCATTTTCCACCTCTCTCAGGACCTTGGCCTATCCACCAGTGCAGCCGTCAACACAAAGACCACCATCCCCCTGGGAGCGTTGGCCAATCAGATCTACAGACTGATGTGTAACCAAGGCTATTCCCTCAAAGATTTCTCCTCGGTCTACCAATTCCTCATCAAGGAGAATGCAGAATCATGAAGCCGAAGTATTCCTTTCGTAGAATTAAGAAATTTATTTACAGACGTACATGTATGCTAGATGGGGTGCTTGATATGGAACCTGTTCATTTACTCCCTCTTTCTTTACTTTTACCTCTGGGGCTTTTTTCTTTTCTCTGACCCTTGCTTTCATTTCACTTCTTGTATCAAGTGTGTAAATTTACACCAGAAAGATTATCCATTCACTAAGAGGCGGCACCAGGGTGAAATTTTAGGAGGGCGTAAAACCCTTTGGGGGAGGGGCAAAAATGTCCGAGACCTGAATTTCATGAATTACACTGGTAAAACCCCATGATTTTCTGAAGTTTGAACATTTTAAGGAGGTTAGCCGCCATTCTGCCCCCTTTGGTGTTGCCCCTGCGTTCATTGAGCACCATTATTGTAACAAAAAGTTGGAGACATGTAATTTGTTATTTGACTTTAAAATGTGGATCAACAACCCGTATTAAATCACTCATAGGTTTACTTGCCTTGTATATGGAATGGCTGAATGCATTATTTATATCTTTACACATAGAAGCGAGAGGTCTTCAAATCTTCAAACGTATGACTGAAATAGAAAACTAGGAAACAATTCATGAATTGTAAAACTAACCCTGATGTAAACTGATAATTATTTCCTTATTCAGAATAATGAAATAAGAAAAGGACTTTCCATGTATTCTGCATATATTAACTATAAATCTGACACTGTCTGACAGATAAATGCAAATTGTTTGTTACAAATATAAGTGAGTTTGAAAAAGTGTATTGTAATCATAAGCGTCAAAGCTGTACTGATTTTTCAGTAAACAAAGTTAGGAGTTCATGATAATCAATGTGCCATAGAAACAGCACCCGTGTTAGTAAAGGGCTGAATGCAAAAAAATACTACTACTAATAATTTATATTAAATTATCCTGGCCAGCACAAAGAGTCCCTTACCCTCTTCCCAAACAAAAGTGAAAAAAAAATTAAACCAAAAATAAACAAATTACATACCATTGCAAAGAGTTGCATAACACATGCATGCTCTAAGTTACTCTTAGATCATCTGTCAACCTAGTGGCATGTCAATCATGGCCTTATGTTTATCATTGTAAAAGTTGTTGGGAGTATTGTCAAATATTGAATTGCATTTTTAGAAAGTACATCTGAATGGGTGGAAACTGACAAAAAACCCTCTGATATAGCTGCTTCAAACTTCACAGGCTAACACTCTTAGTAAAGCATATGATGTTGTTTGATCTCTCTACAAAGGGTCATGCCTCTGTTAACACCAATTTTTGCATACACTTGTCTTAGCAAGATATCTTTAAAGTACAATTAAGATTTGACAGCCCAGCTTCAGATTGAAAGTAGTATAGATAAACTATTCTAGAATGAATTACACTGTTTAAGGGTTTTGGTGTTAAAATTTTGTGGTCAGATATTTTCTCTTTTTAGCTCATCCGGCCCGAAGGGCCCGATGAGCTTATGCCATGGCGTGGCGTCCGTCCATCCACAGTTTTGAAATGTTTCTTCTTCGTCATTTCTCAACCGATTTTGATGCTGATTGTTTCATATGATAGGGCTAGCTGGGGGATTTAAAACTTGTACACAGAATCGTGAAATTCATTATATATGTTAATTTATGCAAATTTATTCGAAATCACAAAAAATGCTTCTTCTCCTTCATTTCTCAACCGATTTTGATTCTGATTGCTTTATTTGGTAGGGCTGAGTTATGCACATTAAACTTGTGTGCAGAATTTTGAAATTATACTCCATTAATTAATTATGGTAATTTATGCAAATTTATTCCAAAAATAACAGAAATTGCTTCTCCCTCATTTCTTGACCAATTTTCATTCTGATTTTTTTATATGATAGGGCTAGGTGGGGGCTTCCAAACTTGTACACAAAATTTCGAAATTCATTAATTATGCTAATTTATGCAAATTCAAAATCACAAATAAAATCACAAAAATGTTTTTATATTCATGTTCCTTCCGGGACATCAAATTTTAATTTTTTGACCAGTATAAAATTGTACCACATGAAATTTCGGATATATGATGTTGCGAGATGCCCGATGAGCGCTACGTCATTGACGTTTTCTAGTTTCAACTTTTACCATCAGTATTTACTAGTGAGAGGCAAAGTTTGTTATACAGGTTTGTATGAGTTCAATTTCTATCTGGGTGATACATGTACTTTAATTCAGTACTGGTATATTCATTCTCATTTCTCCTCAAGTAAACAAATTTGAGACAAATCCTTCCAGCCCATTCAAGTATACACTCCAGTTAGTGTATACATTCTATACACTATGTCATTAGTGTATACATAAGTGTGTCAACTCATTTGGTTCTTGAGACATTTTCAAGTGCTTGCAATCCCTTCTTTGCCCTTGAAATCATACTTTTTGCTCTGAAGCACTAAATGAACCTCATTATGCCAATTTTTCGTCTAGGTATTCTTTGTAAGTGGTCTTAGCAAATGTAACAAAAAATTATGATATCAAAACTCAAAATTAATTTCAGTAAGGGTTAATGTACAAAATACTGGCCATTCAATATATATATATTTTCTTTTGTGTCAGTTTTATGTGTATCATGTACCAGTGATTTCGTCAGCTCAGCATAAAAAAACAATGAAGGACAAAAAAAATCTCATTGTTACAATGAAATCTCCATGGATATGTGATCTTTTCGCAATCCACTGATTCATTGATTATTAATGTGAATATCAACCATATGTGCCAAATTGATTTTACAACAAAGGTTCAAAGCTCACTAAGCCAGTGATACGTGACCCATAGCCACAAAACTAAAATGAGATATTACGTGTTTCATACTGTTCTAGAGTAGAGACAGATAACTTAAGTGGTGTACAATAATTGTCGAGGATGGATGAAGCAAACACATTTAAAACACAGCTAGGCAGTTCGGAGCATCACATACACTGTAAGCCATTACAAGAAAACAGAGAAAATAACCTCAAAGATAGATTAGTGCTCATTCTTGCCCTTGAGGTATTATGTCACAGCACTCACTCACTTTGTTATTGTGGTATGTAATGTAACTGCTTGTCATATTAATGCAGGTATCACATGGAAGGACATTTGAACTATTGTACTTTGAATTTGAAATACATATATCTGTATTCAAAACAAGGCTGTTTTATACCTGTAAATTCTGTCCCAAATTGTTTTTGATTTGGAAGCCTTCTTTTTCCTCTGGAGTAGTCCATATGAATCCAACTTCAGTTTTCTGCTTTAAACACAAATGATTTAATTTCTATCATAACATAGAACATATATAAAGTGTGTATAACTGACAACAGACATATAATGTCAATGTATTATAAATACATTTCTTCCTACATAATCATGCAATGAAATGAATTTATCAAAATAAATGGGAAGAATGTGGAGATTAAACTTTGGTGTGTGCTTATATTATTTTTTGTATCAAATATGTTTATTGTGGTGGTGTGAATGACATGGTTGATTCTGTCACTTGTATGTGCAGGGGAAATCCCTATACTGGCCCCCCCCCCCCCATGGCAAAGGGGCATAACTGACATTTTGGTGTTTTGGAGATAATGAGCAAAATGTATTTTGTTTAAAGCGTTAAAGCCTCATTCAGTGTCCTTTTAACAAGTGGGTTATGAAACAAAGGGACTCTTCTAATTATTTTTTTTTGTTCTGCATGTTTAACATGATGTACTGAGTACTCTACACTATATAACTCAATATTGAAAAAAGAAAAATGACATCAATCCCTTGCTAAAGTACATGCCATTAAAATATGTACACTGTACTTACAATACATATTTTCAAAAAGTTCTTCCCACACCCTTCTCCACCCTCCCCGCTCAGTCGCTTCGCTCCCTTGCAGGTGTGGCTACCCAGTTATAGTTTTTCCTCATACTTCCTGTACAGCTTTTTGAAATCCTGACTACAATACCTAATATTCTTGATAGAATATATATTTAGCATACTTAACTTACCCTCCCTACTGAAAAGTATTGCAACATACATTATAACGCATGTATTTTACGTTGAACGGGTCTTTCTATAATGATGTCCTAATACGTTTATTATTAGAAATTAACCAATTATTTGAAAAGACATCAATGAATATTGTTTCTTGTTTCTTCACCAAGGCGTAGAGATTATCAAATGCAGACGCACCCACGACAGAAGGGCTGGAACATGAAAATTTAACCCTTTTTTCGCCTCCCGTAGGGGTGGGGTGTTAATTCACACTAGCATCGTAATTCGGTTTCTTATTACCATCAAAACGATTTTAATGACTTGAAAAAGACTTCCAGCAAAAAAAAAAAGTCAATATGTTCTGTAAAGGGGTCTCAGAAAGAAGACCACACCCCTCGGAGACAAAAGTGACCTCATATCTTCATAAGATAGTGGTACGGAGGAAACGCCCCATATTCTAAACAAGGCCTTTTCAGGTTATAATTGCGTATTCTTTCTGAATTGTAAAAGCGGTTTACTATTGTAAACATCCTAAAATTTACGTCATGCGACTTTTCAGTACATTGGATACAATAATGTGGAGAGGCGCATATTGACATTTTTTGTTAGTAGGAAGTGTTTCCAAACCATCAAAACCGTTTGACGGCAAATATGAAATCGAATTACAATGCTAGAGTGAATAAAGACCCCACCCCTACAGGGAGGCGAAAAATGTTAAATTTTTATGTTTCAGCCCCTCTGTCGTGGGTGCGCCTGCATTTGATAATCTCTACGCCCTGGAGAAGAAAGGAGAAATTATATTGATTTCTTTTCAAATAATTTGTTATTTTCCAATAATATCTCCATTGGGATATCATTACAGAAAGACACCTTCAACTCAAAATGTATGCGTTATAGTGTATGTTGCAATACTTTTGAGTAGGGAGGGTAGAACCATGTATTTCTATGTGTATTTTCAATAAATTCCAGTTACAGTCTTTCTCATATACTTCCTGTACAGCTTTTTGAGATCCTAAAATCCCTAATAATCTGAAAACATACCTTTGAAATATGTATTTACTACGCTTAGAACACGTCTTTTCTATGTTTATTTTCAAAAAGTCCCTATTGTGAGAGTGCCCTGAAATTGTGATGCTCTGGAACTGACATTTAGGAAATTGTGATGCTCTGGAACGAAATTTTGAGCTGAAAATGGAGGTCTCAACCGCGGCACATGTGCCGCGGTTGAGACGAAATTACATTGTCTCAGAAAAATAGCCCTAGAATCCCAACGCCTTCATCAAAATCAGTGATCATGGTATCATTTAGTTGGAAAAAGAATGAATGTTCTAACCCATGAAATAATCACCTATAACATTTTGTGGATGATGTTGACAAAATTAAGATCGCATGTGTAGCATTGTTTGGGCAGCGCTGTATAATAGGCCTTTGACCTGGTAAATCACAGGCACAATTTTTTAAACGTAAAATGAAGCCCATTCTTCTCTTTTGCTTGTACTGTCAGGGCCCTGGGAACGATTTTTTTTCACCGGCGGCGTGCAGGATATATATTTTCGTGGCCGACAAAATTTTTCAAGGCCAAATTCGCGCCAAATCAGCTGAAAAGTCACTCGGGGGGGGGGGGGGGGGGTGTCGGCGGAAAACTTTCAACGACGCCCAAAACATTTTTCGTGGGCAAAAATGTTTTCAACGGGGCAAATTCGCAGGCCAAATCAGCTGAAAAGTCGCTCAGTGGGGGTGTCGGCGGAAAATTTTTCGCAGGCCAATCAACGGCTGAAAAGTCACTCTGCGGCCAATTTGAAGAAAAATAGACATACACGTCTTTTTGCGGGGGTGCTGCCTTCCCCCTGAAACATTTCTGGGGGTGCTTCAGCACCCCCGCTTCCCATGGCCATGTGAATTGTACATCAGAATACTAAAATAATTGAAAATTGTCACATCAACTTTTGCGATATACTCTCAGTGTATCAAAATCTACCCCACATTGTGCCATTTCATGGAGAAGTGAGTAGAAATGCAATGTTTGTAGATTCACTGAATTGTATTAAGTAGCCTATGGTTTTACATTTTGTCGTTGGGCACTACACGATTTTTAAGAGCATGCTACTCCTCTGCTTCAGAAGTTACACTGGCTACCTGTTGACAGGAGAATTTCATTTAAAATACTTACACTCCACATCCGTCAAGCTCCATTTAAGAAGCACTTGAAAACCCATTTATTTATTGTATAGTTTTGATTATCCACTTGTTCGTTCTTGGAGTTTTTAGTTGTTTTTTTTGTCTTATTGAAGAAACAATCTCAGAAAAATCCTTTTTTGTTAAAGCCAGATTGGGTGTTCTTAATTTACATTCATGCTCATAATAATGGAATATTTTGTTGATACTTAAAGGTACGTGACTCGGGCTGAAACGATAGAATCCAGCAAACTATGCAAGGATTCTCCTATGAAAATCTTGTAGTCAAACGTTGACTCATTCTGAAATAATTAAAGTCAATATTCCCGTGGCAGACAAACCTGCTGTATGGCTCTCTATGGGTCCTATAGTGCCAAGATAGAATTAATGTTCATGCTTTAAGTAAACAAATTAGAGACAAATCCTTCCAGCTGGGAGATCCACTCCAGCTGGTGTATAGTTGTTATATATTTCAATTCATTTCATTTTCAAGAAAAGTGTTTATTTCACAAAAATGCAGTATGTGAAGCAAATTATTTTTCGATTTCATGACATGACTAAAGTAAAAACTAAAATACGTTTGAGCGCAATAACAATTATATATTCATTTTTAAAAAAATCCACAAAAAATCATGAAAAAAGTATTTAATTAAAATTTAAAGTAATTAAAAAATAACACAAAAAATTGATAAATTTGGATCTAATGTCACTTATCATTAAATTAACATCAGAATTGTCTGTTACAAGTCTAATAACGCGCGAAACTATCACGTGACCCCCAAACAACTCATACCGCCATTTATAAACACAGGTTTTAGCGTCGAGTCGGACGCTTCAAAATGCTCAGCATTCCTGAAATACTTAGATTAGAATTGTTTCACCTGGGGTGAGCAAATATTAATCCCATATGTATACCGTTCACGTAAGGAAAAACGGCTCCTGAAATGTCTCTAAAATAATGCCTTATTATGAGCATTAGTGTAGAATAATGCGCGTGCATGGTAAATGGTTTAATATTCCTCGTAGATTACGTGTCTGTAAAGTATGTCGATCAGCGGAAGACGTTATCAGTTCACTATTAAATGTTCTGTGAATTTTAATGAGCATTGCCTGGGATCATTCCAAATCTTAATTATTTAACTACATCCAGAGAAAATCATACTATAATTTCACTTTCAAAATTTATTTGTCTTGTGTATACAATTAGAAAATCTTTGTTGCCCTCTGGTGATGTCTATAAATGTTTGTATTATTGTTATTGTAAGGCTGAAGGCCTAAAGGCCCATACTTATAATAAAATATCTCTCCATTTGGAGAGAACTGAACTGAACTGACTATCGTAGGCCTATGCTGATTTTTTTTTCACCAACATCATTGCAATAATTAACAACTGCTCCATTGAGCTCGCGGTGTTCTTTGATTCTTAAAATGAACTGTAGGGCCTAATTGAATTCATTTGAAATTAACTCACTGTGTGGGGGTTCAAATACACTCGTTCCAAATGCACGCAGTCTCACATTAGCATACTAGTAATTGATCATTTCATCAGTGAGTTGTATTCTTTTTTGGTTCTCCTCGCTCCTATTTTGTCACAGTTGATTTACTAGGCCTAAGTGTGTGTTTGTGTGTATTGGTTTCTGTCTATGTTGCTTGGTTTTCTGTACATGCATGTATTTGTATTTTTATGAGTGAAATTCAGTTCAAATTCAATTCTAGTCAATATGCCGTATATGTAGGTCTACGGTTAGCTAAAATACCACAGGTAGGGGGTTTCCCCTACGAGGTACAGCCTATATGAACCCCGCGATCGTGAGAAAGTGCAGAAGTCCGATTCCCAGGCGGCGTGGGAAAGTGCTATTTGATTCACAGCGATATTATTTTCTAAAAGAATACGCATAACACTAAAATTAAAGTGACACTGCATGTATACGTAGCAGTCTGTGTGTGTGTTTGTGTGTTGTGTGTGTGCGTGTGTGTGCGTGTGCATAGATACCTATGGTGTGTGTGTGTGTCTGTCTGTGTCTGTGTGCATGGAGTGTGTTTGTGTGTGCGTACATGTGTGTGCGTGTGTCAGTGTGTGCGCGCGTGTGTGTATTGTGTATGTGTCTGTGTGCATGGAGTGTGTGTGTGTGTGCATGTGTGCGTGCATGTGTGTGTGTGTGTGTGTGTATTGTGTATGTGTAGTGTGGTTGTGTGTGTGTGTGTGTGTGTGTGTGTGTGTGTGTGTGTGTGTGTGTGTGTGTGTGTGTGTGTGTGTGTGTGTGTGTGTGTCAGGTGTGTGTGTGTGTGTGTGTCACTGTGTGTGTGGTGTATGTGTGTGTGTGTGTGTGTGATTGCAAGTTGTATTGATGTGTATGGTCTGTGGTTGGGTATGGGCCCATATACACACAAAGTCCCCTATAGGTCTCTCCCGCCCCCCCCCCTAAAAAAAAAAAAAAAACTGTGAGCCTGCCGCCCACTCCCTTAGGCCTATAAACAAAGTTCACCCTGACGTTAAATTGGTTTTAATAAAGGTAGAAAAATGAGAGAAACGTATATAATTAAGTTTGGCAAACATTTTAATTTTGTGACGTCACACGTATAACAAATTTCATGACTTGCCATTTTTTAATGGTTCGTGATCACTAAATGTCTTTTTTCGTAGAAATATGTATGAGATGTTTTTGTTTATACGCTGAATGCACTGGTAAAATAACTGAAAATGACACTTTATGAAATTCATATTACAAACGGGGTAGCTGCATTCATGTGACGTCACAAATTGAAAACTTTAAAAAAAAATCATAACTCTATAATATCCTACTTCGATTTTTGCCAAGCCTTCATTGATATGATTCTCATCTGCGTTTATAAAATCAACTTGACGTCAGGGTTGATTCTCCCTTTAACCCAACGACCCAGTTAATTTTTTCCCCACTTACTTCCCTGTAGTCTTTGAGCGATGCGGTTTGTAAGAAAGTGTTATTTCCACATCGCGGCTTTGGGTATGCTGTATTGCTGTTCACAAATGAACAACGGGTAATGCGACTAGTACTACAACCATATGTTTATAGCCTGGATCCTGGACAAGTTGTTTGGTATGTGGTTCTTCATCATGATGTTGAAATGGAACTTGCTGGGTCGTCCAAACAAGATCCACTGCCCGAAGTCGAAGACGGAGAGCTACGATCGGGAATAAATCAAACGAGAAAGAGCGAAACAGTTCAGAATAAGTCAACAGTATTACGGTGGAATTTCGACTGGCTGGGGGTTGTTGAATGCCGCACGACTGCAGTACTGACAGTGTACTGCAAAGCATGCAGAATGTACACACAAACTGCTGGGGCCAGGCGCGCACACGGATGGACTACGGATCCCTACATCGAGGGCACCCGAAGTATTAAAAAATTCGGCGTGATGCGGCACCAAGATTCAGCAACTCACAAAATTGCCTATGGTGAGTTTAACTGTTCTATAGAGTCTATTATCTGACATATTCACAAAGTAAAAAAAAAGATAATAAGTAGATGAAAGATGATAGAGATCGTCGTGACTGCACACCCCGCTTCACACACACAAAATGGCAAAGTCGAAGTTGGAATTATTGCAGATGCAAATTGGATGTTGTGATGGGTTTCAATTTACGTGGTCATGGTGGTTAATTTAAATGAGTGTGAAGATATGATGGACACGACGTATCATAAACAAAGATGGTGAGCTGGGGGTATTGGTAGTCCCGAGTCTATACTGCCAATGGCATGCTGGAGATTTTTAAGTTTATTATTATTATTTTTTTTTAGCGGTAAGTTATAAGTTAGGCTCTGGATTAAAAAGAATTGCACTAATGGTAATGTCCATGACTGACTAAAAACAATTAGTGGGGCGTACCTAGTTTAAAGCCCAAGTTTAGTTTTGCCTTTTTTTTTTTATTTTAAAGTTTTTTGCCCAAAGATCATATCCCACCAATAATGGATTCTGAATATCTTTCAGTTTTTTTTTAAATTAATGACAAATCTTGGAGGGGGGGGACCCCTTTGATTATGGGGTACCCCTGAGATAACGGGGTACCTCCAAGATTTTTGACTATGTTTTACATTGTAGCATCCAAACGGGTAATAAGATGTTAAGGTTATCTGAGTTATTGAGCAGACTCTGCTCTTTCTGATGAGGTATAACTCTGATAACCTTAACACCGTATTAACCCTTTGGATGCTATAATATAAAACATAGTTGAAAATCTCGGGGGTACGTGGGGGGGGGGGTCCCCCCCCAAGATTTTTCATTAATTGATTTTTTTTTTAAACGAAAGATATCTGTTATTGGTGGGATATCTTTGGGCATATGATACATGTAAAGCTTTCAAATAAAAAGCAATCCCCAGAACTAAACTTGGGCTTTAAAGGCAAGGTTCACCCTGATATCAGTTGGTTTTAATAAAAGCAGAACAATGAGAGAAACATATTAATGAAAGTTTGGCGAAAATCCACCAAAGGATAACAGATGTATGAGGTTTCAAAGATTTAAATTTGTGACGTCATATGCGAGCAGTTCCCTATTTATCATGTGAAATGAATTCTGTAAAATTCCCGTTTTAACAGAAACTTGAAAATGATTTTACCTGTGCATTCAGTATACACTGTATCATCAGAAACATTATTT
>JZLH01S0508906.1:21984-33870 GCA_001188425.1 Eucidaris tribuloides
GTCACTGTGTGTGTTGGTGTAATGGTGATCGGTGTTGTGGTGTGATTGCAATGTATTGATGTGTATGGTCTGTGGTTGGGGTATGCGGGCCGCATATTACACAGCAAACGCTCCCTTATAGCGTCGTCTCCCGCCCCCCCCCCAAAAAAAAAAAAAAAAAAAAAAAACTGTTGAGCCTGCCGCCCACTCCTTAGGCCTATAAACAAAGTTCACCCTGACGTTAAATTGTGTTTTCAATTAAAAGGTAGAAAAATGAGAGAAAGTATTAATTAAGTTTGGGCAACTATTATTTCTGTGACGCAAGTTTAACAATTCATTGACTTGCCCATTTTTTAATGGTTCGTGATCACTAAATGTCTTTTTTCGTGAAAATAAGCTGTAATGAGATGTTTTTGTTTTATACGCTGAATGCACTGGTAAAATAACTGAAAATGACACTTTATGAAATTCATATTACAAACGGGTAGCTGCATTCATGGTGACGTCACAAATGATAAACTTTAAAAAAAAATCATAACTCTATAATATCCTACTTCGATTTTTGCCAAGCCTTCATGATATGATTCTCATCTGCGTTTACATAATCAACTTGACGTCTAGGGTTGGATTCTCCCTTTAACCCAACGACCCAGTTATTTTTCCCCCTTTACTTCCGTAGTCTTTGAGTTCGATGCGGTTTTAAGAAGTGTTCATTTCCACATCGCGGCTTTGGGTATGCTGTATTGCTGCTTCACAAATGAACAACGGGATGCGGATAGCTACTACAACCATATGTTTATAAGCCTGGATCCTGGCAAAGTTGTTGTTAATGTGGTTCTTCTCATGAGTGTGTGAAATCGGAACTGCTGGGTCGTCCACACAAAGATCCACTGCCGAATGTCGAAGACGGTAGAGTACGGATCGGGAATAAAATCAAGAACGAGAAAGAGCGAAACAATTTCAGAAATAAGTCAACAGTATTACGGTGGGAATTTCGAGCTGGCTGGCGTTCTGGGTTGTTGAATGCCTTCACGACTGCAGTACTGACAGTTACTGCAAAGCATGCAGAATGTACACACAAACTGCTGGGGGCAGGCGCGCACACGATGACTTACGATTCCTACATCTGAGGGCCCCGACAGTATTAAAAATTCGGGAAGCGACGTCGCGCGTGATGCGCACCAAGAATTCAGCAACTTCACAAAAGTTGCCTATGGTTGAGTTTAACTGTTCTATAGAGTCTATTATTGACATATCACAAAGTAAAAAAAAAAGATTAATAAGTAGAGAAAGATCATAGAGATCGTGGCGTGACTCACCACCCGTTCACACACAATTTGGCAAAGTCGAAGTTGGAATTATTGCCCCAGGATGCAACATTGGATGTATGTTGATGGTTTCAATTTACGGGTGCATGGTTCTGGTTCAATTTAAGATGAGTGTGAAGATATTGATTGGACACGACCGTAATCATAAACAAAGATGCGGTGAGCTCGGGGTTTGGTAGTCCGAGTCAGCATGGTCTATACTGCAATTGCATGCTGGAGATTTTAATGTTTATTATTATTTTTTTTTGCGGTAAGTTATAAGTTAGGCTCTGTTAATTAAAAAAGAAATTGCACTAATGGTAATGTCCAAATGACTGACTTAAAAACAATTAGTGGGGCGTACCATATTTTTAAACCAAGTTTAGTTATTGATGTTTTTTTTTTTTCTATTTGAAAGTTTTTTTGCCCAAAGATCATATCCACCAATAATGGATTCTGAAATATCTTTCAGTTTTTTTTAAATTAATGACAAATCGTTGGGAGGGGGGGGGGACCCCTTTGTTATGGGTACCCTTGAGATAACGGGGAACCTCCAAGATTTTTGACTATGTTTTATCATTGCTAGCATCACAAAACGGCGTAATAGATGTTAGGTTATCTAGTTATTTTGAAGCCAGACTCTGCTCTTATCTGATGAGGTATAACTCTGGATAACCTTAACACCCTTATTAACTTTGGATGCTATAATATAAAAACATAGTGAAATCTCGGGTACCCCTGAAATCTGGGGGGGGGGGTCCCCCCCCCAAGATTTTTCATTAATTGATTTTTTTTAAAACGAAGATATCTGTTATTGGTGGTCGATATCTTTGGGATATGATACATGTAAAGCTTTCAAATAAAAGCAATCCCCAGAACTAAAACTTGGCTTTAAAGCAAGGTGCACCTGATATCAGTTGAGTTTTAATAAATAGCAGAACAAATGTGACGCAGAACTATTAAATGAAAGTTTGAACAGTTGCTGGCGAAATCCACCAAAGGATAACAGATGTATGCAGGTTTCCAAGATGATTAAATTTGTTGACGTCATATGCGAGCAGTTCCCTATTTATCATGTGAAAATGAATTCTGTAAAATTCCCGTTTTAACAGCAAACTTGAAAAGTGATTGTTACCTGTTCATTCAGGTATACACTGTTATCAATCAGAACAATTATTTCACACATGCTCTCTATTAAAAAAAACCATTCAATTATCATGACATTAAGAAATGGCATATTTATTGGAATTTTATTAGCGCCTACATGACATGATGGGAAGGCTGCTCGCCATGTGACCGTCACAAATTATAGAACTTATTGAAACCTCATAACTCTGTTATTCTTCTGGTGGGACTTTCGCCAAACTTCTCATTAATATGTTTCATCATTCTGCTTTTATTAAAACCAAACTTGATGTCAGGGTGACCTTGCCTTTAAAGAGAGGATGAATGGATATCATACATCATTCATTAGCTTCATGCCCTATATATCTCTTTTTCATTTCAACTACAACCAACATATGCAATATAGGTCGCTATCAGTGCTAAACAACGGTGTCGAAGAGTGGAGTCAGAGATTTATGTGACGAGTGAGGGGCGGAGGAGGGGGGGGGCAAACAAAAAAACTGAATGGGCACTATTGTTCAAAAAAAACTGTTTAAACGTCTTTAACCTGCGCGTTTAATCTAATTCAATTCACATTTATATCTTTGAGTTTGCCAATACAAATCAAACCAGGGAAAATGTTAAGTGCTCATATTAGGCTAAATTTAAGGAGCTCTCAATTTTAAAAATTGCAAACTTTGTAATTCTGAGGCTACATAATGTAACATGTAGTCAGTTGTTATCAAATAGACAAATAAACACCCTAGAATACAAAAAAGTTGGAAAGTTACACTGCCAATGGCAAGTTTACAGAATAAAGCAAAACAAGGGGCGAGTTTTATTAACCTAGGTGTACACACCAGTAAGTCTATGGGAAGGGAAATGGGAAAGTGATCTTGATCAACTTCAGATTTTTTCACTTTCTTTAAAGCACTAAATAATCATTTTGATAATACAATTTTTTTTCGGCCTGCTTCATTTTTAGACCTCATCAAGGAGTCTTTCAAAGACACTGATAGCCATGGGGATTATGTGCTTCAGATTTTTTTAACTGTGGTAAATGTTAGCGCAATACCTTTAAAGATTCAAACTGTGTTTAAAAATCGAGGGGAATGCTTCCTCCCACCGGCCTCGCCCCCGCGCCCCCCAGCCTGGGAAAAATTTTTGAAAGTAATTTGCAACTAAATTTTGTTTTGTTTATAAGGTACCACAGTACTGCTAAAAGAACGTTGGTCCTACTTGTACTAGGAATGTCTGTTTGTAGGAGACGTACATGACTACATGTACACACAAACCGCGTACATTGTATTTCGCCAACAATACTTCGCCTTCTCTTGCAAAAGAGATGCCTGAGGATAGTTGAGGCTCAACCTTTGTCCGTCGTGCTACGCAAATCAGGGTCTGAACACACTGCTGCTGCAGACTACTACTTTCCATAGGCCCTGTGTTATAGCTTTCTCCACTGTGCCCTAGTTCACAAGATTACTTTCTTGGCTCAAGGCGCTGCTGAAATTGTAGCTGCCAAAATTAGAGTCTGCTGCCTGCGAGAAACATGTACATGTACCTTCAGAGTAATGTACTGTAGCTGTTTTCCTGTTTAAGTTTTTTTTTTATTCAATATGAGACCAACAGTATACAGCTACATGTACATTGTATGCTCATGCCAGAGCTAAGGTAAGTCTATAAAATGTAATTGTTCATTGTGATTCGCGTAAACGCCGGATCACCATCAGTTTGTCAGAACTTTGTTTTATTTGTGTTCTCTTCTCGGTCATTTCTTGTTAGTACGGATAACTCACAACGACATCGTCATAATCTTTTGTAACTTAGCCCCACAGTTATCGCTCTCCTGTTAATACCTCGGCCCCATAGTTGTCCTCTGTCAATCGTGTCTCAGACGCAGCATGTACGTATTTATGGTCGGTAAAAAAGCCAAAGTTAGAACTTAACCCTCCTACATGCCTGCGATATCTCGAGCCAGCAGCCTCGAATAAAACAACAAATTGGCAAAGGTCAAGTTGAGGTCCAAGGGTCAACTTTTGCGACCATACCTTCCCGCGCTGCTCGGTGCGCAGTTACGACGGGGCGCCGTTAAAATGCAAAGGGCCATGAGTCCAAGGCTAATTGTCCCCTCTGTAAGCAAAAAACAATTTCATCAAGGTGGAATTGGCCACAAACTATATGTCATTTTTTAAAGCCACATTTTGATTATTTATGGAACATATAAAAAAATTGTATGAAATGTAAAAATTAAACGGAGATGCCAGGGGAATTAATTGTACGAATAATTAATTAGGTGACGTACGGGACACTTGTGTTAATTAAATCTGTAAATTTTCTATGATGTATTTTGCCAATATAAACAGGTGGAGGACCTATAGACTACTCATAATCCGATTATTATAAAAATATTCGATGGCGTCGAACACATGATTTAAATTATGCCTAATTAGATTACGTGCCACATGTAGTGTCCGGTGTTACTGTCACAATTTTGCCATATAATTTTTTTAGCATTTAAAGTGCTGAATAGGAAGCATTGATCTTTGGAAAATATTTTGTAAGTTCTACTTTATGATAGCACACATTGAAAATATAAATAATACATTAATGACAGTAAATTCCATCTAATTATATAGTCAAATTAAATTTTGTGCACGTAACGGACAACTGTGTGAGCTAACGGGACATTTTTAGTCTGTAGGCAGACACTATTTGATATGACCTTTTTGTACAGCGTCATGGGGTAAAGTGAGTTATTCTGATTGCCAAATGAAGCATTATCATATTGAAGTCAAGCATGTGTAAATTTCATACAGACTGATTAGATGTACAAAACTTACTGGATATGTTTGCATATCAAAATAATGGTCCTGCGAGTTGTAAGACTAGTGGTGTCGAGTGACACGTTGCTAGGTAAGTGCAATGTTGTCTACAATTATATTACTACACTAAAATGCTTAATAACAGTATGCACTTTTTGTGATACTGTTGTTTAGTCGCTCTGGATTAAGATTTTACTTATAAACCTAATATTCAGCAGATAAATTAAGCTGTATTAGGCTGTTTTTAAAATATTCTAATTAATTACTGCATAACGAATAAATTGTTTGCATGTCAATTGTCCATATATTACCTGCCAGTTTCTGACCTGCGCGGTATGCTGTTTATCATATCAAATTTACAAATATTTACGTGTCTGCGTAGTCCATAGTTTTATGATGCTTAATTGTCATAAATCTTTATTGATGAGGAAAAGGAAAGATATTATTTACTAATAATTCTTGTAATCTAACAAGATTATGTTATGGAAATTGTCATTTTACATGATTTTCTAGCATAGTGATGAAAATTGTCCCGGTACGTCTGCACTTGTCCCGTCACGTCACAAGCGCTCCTTTTCATATTTATGTCAAATTAAAAGCGATTAACAAAACACCTTGATCAATTATTTCACTTCATGTGTAAATAATGGGTGCAATGTAGAGTGGTATTAATATATCACAGGTATGATTGGATTAATTTATTAACTGTATGTAGTTTCACCTGAATTTGTTGATTGATAATATCACTTTGTTTCTGTTAAAACAGCACCTATTTTCGTAGTGTTTTGGGCTCCGTACGTCACACAGGTCATGAATTAGATTAATCATGAAAAACTCTGTTAAATGGAATAGTTGGTTCTTTATGCATAGTTTTCAATACTGCTAGGTTTTTACACAGTTAGAAGGACATCAAGAGCTTTCCCAAACTGCACTACAGATTAAAACACACATCTCTCTTTTTTAGAATAAGGCTCTCTCAAAGCCTCTGAATGTCCCGTACGATCACATTTCAAATAGCTTTGGACCTGCCCAAAAATGCTCAAATCACTTTCTTATTGACAGCATCTATGGTGGCATTCGGTGAAATATGACACCAAATCACAAATTATACAAATATGCTCTATCTGGATCATATTTAAATTATGGTTGAATGGGTAGAATCATGAGAAAACAATGCGGGGACATCATTTCCACTTCTAATTTTACATCTTCTAACAGCACCTCTTAGGAAGATCAGAACCATACATGAAATACCACATGTGGACTAGCTCTGGCTAAATCTCAGTTTTATTGAAAAACTCTCATTTGTCTTCTGCAGTTTTTTCCATGCCGATAGCTCTTCTCATTGTAGTTGAAAGAATAAAGCCCCACATATGCATACTTAAATCTGAAAAAGACGAATGAATAAACAAGAATTTAGTCGTGGCATGGTACAATAATGTAACGTTAACATAACCGGTAAGTAAGTAACCTGTTTTTGCCTGTTGTAGCTAAAAATGAAAGATTTTTATCATAGTTATATATAAATGATGCTTAGCAATGATGTCAGAATTAGCATGAATACCACAGTTTGCTGTCAGTTTGAAAACAGTAGTTGAGAAAATTTGAGCGACAAAGGACTTAAAAAGACTTGTCATTTTTTTCCATGTCCTCTTTTCGTAACGTAACTAACAAATAATTAAAGTTCTTGTTAATACCCACTGAAACATGTCTCATGATTTTGCTTGATGTTGTGAAGTAGGTGCCAGTCTAGAGAATGGACAGTACCAAAACAGACAAATAATATGAAAGCATATTCATGTAAGAGCCAAATGTTGAGCAAAGTTTGTCATAAAGTGTAACGTAACTAATCACGGAATTGCCCCTATACGTTTCAGGTAATTTGGAGCATTTTAGTGCGCGCGCGTACGCGCGCGTTTTTTCGTGGGCACCCCTTTCCCGGCCGAATATCGTCGTTTTTTCGATGGATTTGGATTTCTGACCGAATTCTCCATCAATTACGATCTTTTTCCGACCACCCGGATCCATAATATCGCTTAGAAGTCCAAAAAAATAAAATGCGCGCGCATGCGCGCGTATTCAATGATGGGCATTTTTTAATCACTCATAACTCTCCAGAATTAACGATGACCCCTACTTTTTATTGCTTATTCTGATAGCCTATGATGCGTAGATAAGGTTTCATGTATCACTTTCCATGACAAATTCTTCTGACGTCATCTGTGACGTCACAAAGAAAAAACGTATTGTGCGCATATCTCATAATACGAGTCGAGTAAGATAACCAAACTTGGTGCAAGGTAACTTTAGGTCAAAGGTCATCACTTGTGCTAATCATAAGTGCGCGCACGTTGGGACGAACGTGTACGGGTACGTCGAATGTTGAATTAGTGTTTTTTGGAGAATTTAAAGTGATGAGGGACATATTTCAGCAAATAATCATACTTGGTATAAATTGTTTGTCACATTATGTTTAGATTTAATGATCGGAGCGTTTACGCGGTTCACCAATTCATCTCAGTGACGAATTAAACTAAAGTCTAGTTAAAGTTGAACTTATTCCATAATTAAATTTGCATAATTTAACTGTTTATTTTATTGTAGGCTTAAAGGGAGAAGGAGCCAGCAACTTACAGACATATGTTAAGAAAAAAAGGACATTGTGAGTATTGTGAGAATTATGGTACATGGAGATAGAGACAGCCTAAATAAGGGGTACTGTGTGATACCAAGGAGCTTCAGCTCCTTGGTGATACTCACCCTCAGCAAGGCCCCTAGAAGTTGTTTGATTTGTGTTCATTTAAGTTGCAAAGTTTTATTCCGTGATGAAACTTGCAGAAACAGCTATAGGACATGTAGGAGGAGGAGCTTATCGATTCAAACAGTGCATACATTACCACGGCGCAAGTAACACACTTCGGGTGGCATGCATTGGTCACGAATGGTCAGCTTCACACCAGTGCACATGCGATCTGATTGGTTGGCAAGAACTCAAATTTTTCCTTAACTTATGCCTCTTAGTTGCTGGTTCCTTCTCCCTTTAATAAACTGTAATGGCCAAGTCACCAGCTACTGTCCTGATTTATGGAATAACTGGGAATATTTTAGCATTTTGAATTGAAACTAATTAAAAACTCAGTTTGGAAAAATAAAACAAAAATCACCACAAAGAAAAATTCGAAGTTCAGATCAGGCAAGCCTGACCTGGCACTGGCTGATGTGTAAAAACTTTATTTTAGTAATTACTCATTTAAATTTATTTTTGTTTTAACTCTGTCATTCATCAGATACTTGGAAGAAGCCTCACTTCAACAAAAGAGCTGGAATCACTCAACGTGTCCAGGAAAGAGACAATGACAAAAAAGCAAGGGTTACAAAGTTGTTTAAAATTGCATATCATCTTGCAAAAAATGAACTTCCGTTTACTGAATTTCCACTCTTGGTTGCACACAAGAAGAAGCATGGTGTTGACTTGGGGAAGATATATGCCAATCCCAAAAATGCTGCCAAGTTTGTGGAATACCTAGCTGCTGACATATTACGCAATATTGCTTCAGAGATCAAGTCGTCACGCTACATTTCAGTTCTTGTTGATGGCGTCACTGACAGATCGGCTACAGAAGTCAAGATTATTCACGTCAAGTACATGCAGGATACCGGAATTCCTTGCACAAGATTTTTTGAGTAAGTACGGCAAAGTTGCTACTTGCTAGTATTAAAGCCAGATTTAAAAATAAATAAATAAATAAATAAATGAATAATTTGCAACACCCACAACAAAATCATGTAAAATGAACATCAATATCACTGAAAACAAATGTTCAATAAAACATGTACATGTAATGCTCGCTGCAATATCACTCAAATAATAAAGTTTAAATAATCATGTAAATGCCACTTCAAAAAAAGTGCAACAGAATTCAATGTCAAATTTTAGACTTTGTTTGTGATATGTGGCGAACCTGTAACCTACCCATCAGTCTTACGCTAACGTGGTATGACTGGTTAAAGTAATTAACCCAATTATTAACTTTGGTCATAATCACCCTTTTTACAGGCATACAAATCCTGTTACTTTACTAATTTGATCGAATGGTTGTTTTCTGGTGCGACCAAAACGTGCAGTAGCATTTGACATATTTTAGAAACACGATGACACATATTATTTACATGTACATTCATATGACGTTCTAATACAAACTCAAAATTCACTTGAAATGCATTGGAAAAATATGTTTCTTTTGTTTTAGAATAATTAATAAACAAGAATTGTACATTAGTCTTTCTCATTTAGTCATTGTATTTCAAAGAAAAAATACATTTTAAACTTACTTCATTGCTGTTACCCAGCATGGCCTGGTGGTTGTATCGCTGACCGGGTATCAGTAGGTTTCAGGTTCAAATCCTGTTGGGTCAATCTTTTTCCGAGTCATTATAAATAACAGATCAAGCATTTGATCTTATTTATCATTAATTTGATAATACAGAGATGAACAGCAAATATATCCTGCACATTACTTCAACTAGTCTTCTTCTCATCATGTCTTTAGTATGACTGCCCACATGTCTCAGATGCCAGTGCCACTCATTAGGATTGTTATAATTGGGTCAAAGGTCATGTAAGGCCAAAGTCAAGTGAGGTCAAATGTTCATGTGAGAGTCACATTATGACTATCACCTTGTTTTTATTCAATGCTTTTTTTTGCAGACTGTGTGATTCAGAACAAGCCAATGCAGCTAACATCAAGGAGTCTATTAGCCGTCTGTTTGTTGCCAATGGCATCCTAAATCACAGAACAAAATTGATTGGGTCTGGCGCTTACGGAGCAGCTGTCAATTTTGGTGTTAAAGAAGGAATCCTCAAACAACTTGCAGTAGAGATGCCCTGGATTGTTGGTACCCATTGTGTGGCACACATGCTTGAGTTCGCTGCTAAGGATGCATACAAGGACACCTATTTCACCAAAGAGGTATTAGAAATGATCGTATGTGGTGACCCGTATCACATTTAATTTGTAGCATTAAAGGCAAAACCCAAACTGATATCAAGTTGGTTCAAATAAAAGCAGTAAAATGAAGGAAATGTGTTGATAAAAAAGTTTGCAGAAAATCCACTAAAGAATACAGTGCACTCTCATTATAAAGAACACTGATATATCAACATTTCGTTATAAAGGAGTAAAATCTCTGGTCCCATATCTTTGTATTTTTTGTTTTTACAACCCTGATATAAAGAAATTTCATTATAAAGAACAAATTTGATGGATCCCACGAACTTCTATATCGACAGTGCGCTGTAACAGAGTTATGAAGTTTCAAGGTTTTAAGTTTGTGATGTCGCATGCGAGTAGCTACCCAGACATAAATTGCCATTTTTCAGTGGTTCTCTGAGCCAAAGGCTCAATGAGCTACAGTGTATTGTGATCGTTTTTCGTCCGTCGTGCGTCGTTCATCGTTCGTAAAGTTTTACACATTTTCAGCTTCTTCAAAATGCATGATTGGATTTGGCTGTAATGAGCCTTAGGGGATAGGATTCAAGGGTTCTCAAATGGTACACCTACTTACTAACCACAATCCCATTTGTTACCAAACTTGGGTGGTAGATGCGTAACAAGGACCTCAATGTTATTTGGGGGTCAAAGGTCATATATGTAGGTCAAAGGTCAAATGAAGTCAAATGATAGAATATACCTGCAAGTTTCTTCTTCAAATGGTTTGTATTGGCCCATTTGTGACTAACTTGGATGGTAGATGCTATCATGCTACATGTATAGTGACCTATACGTGTATGTTAAATTGGGGTGAAGGTCACATAACTAGGTCAAAGGTCAAATGTTAAGATACTAAGGTGTGCCTTGTTTTTATAGAAACAAATGTTAGAATTTAATTTAAGTTGGCAAGATCAGCTACATGTATGGCAAGGGGATGCAAAGATTTCCAACTGGTTCATTTGGCTGCGTGGGTGCCTACATATCAGGCTCCAAGGGCCAAAGCTATATGTGTAACTGATGTTTTTTCTATGGGTACCATAGAGATTTTGCGAGACCTCGGGTGAGCATTGTGCCCTTTGGGGCTCTTGTTTTGTTTTTGTAGAAGTCTGTATGAAATAATGTTTCTGATTATATATAAGTAAAATGATATAAATTTTTTGAGATAATGGCACTTCATGGATTTCATATTACATGACAAATGGGGAAGCTGCTCGCACGTGACGTCACTAATGTAAAAACGTAAAAATTCATTAATCTGTAAATTTGGTGATGGATTTTCACCAATCTTCATTTATAGGTTTCTCTCGTTTTTCTCAGTTTATTGAAATCAACTTGACATTGGGGTGGACTTTCCCTTTGAACTTCTAGTAATGAGAAATAACTTTCCATGCCTCCACAACAAAGTTGCCAGAGGCATTATGTTTTTAGGTTTTCTGTCCATCCATCTGTTTCCGGTTCTCGTTAAGTACTGCAATAATTTAACGACTGGTCAGATTTTGATGTAACTCGGGTGAAGGATATATTATAAGGCACCAATGTACTGATTAGATTTTGGAGTTGAAAGGTCAAATATCGAAGGTCATGCATTGAATCCTGTGGGGAAAATTGTTTTGTGATTTTAGGGGGCTATTTGTTGATATGAAGGGCTAAATCGCCCTCAGCCCTTTCCTACACTGCATG
>JZLH01S0508906.1:42847-66680 GCA_001188425.1 Eucidaris tribuloides
CTGGTCCCATATCTTGAGTTTTATTTTCCTTTTATTTTATTGTTTTTGTAACCCTGATATAAAGAAACTTATTATAAAGCAACAATTTCATGGATCCCAAGGACTTCTTTATAGTAAGAGTGTCCTGTATCAGGGTAGCAAAAACAATAGAATACAAAGGAAATCCAAGATGTGGGACCAGAGACTTTACTTCTTTATCATGAAATCTTGTTATATCATTGTTCTTTATAACGAGAGTGCACTAATTGAATTGACTGACTAAATACGTCACTGAACTGAAACAGCAGAGTTGAAAATGTAAGTGAACTGTGATTCCAACTTCTCCATTTACCGATAGATAATGAAACAGTGGGCAGGAGGGAGACGTCACCCAGTTACATATGTGCAAGCTGGCACTGGTCCTCCACTGTGACCACCCCGGACAAGTCCCATATGCATATTATTTTGGTATGCTTTTTATCATGTACTTCTGTAGCGAGCAATAGCAAGGAAAATACAAGGGTCCCCACTTCCTCGTTATAATAGGGTTTGTCTGCTTTTTAACAGTAAATATGTGTCCACGAAGGTATTTTTATTTTGCCTATGGTGTTTTTGTTCCCCCTCCCCCCACTCGTCACATGAAATTTCCACCCCTGATACAGTGAAACTTTGTTATAATGACTTGGGGTAGGATATTTTATGTTTCCACACAGAGGGTGCCAGAGGCATTGTTTTTGGCTTGTCAATCTGTCTGTGCTTGCATCTGTGAGTGTGTGTGTGTGTGTGTGTGTGTGTGTGCCTGTTTCCGTGATTGTGTATCCATTTGTCTGATACCAGTTGAGTGTTGAGTGTGAGTGTTGAGATGATTAGTGCAAGCGGGAAGATAGGGATTGGCGTGATATTGGAGATATGTCAGAGAGTGTTCGATGGAAGAGGGATGCCGGATGAGTGGGCACTGAGCGTGGTGGTCCCATTTTTCAAAGGGAAAGGTGATTCAATGAGCTGTGGTGCATATGGGGGGGGGGGTGAAATTGCTGGAACATGGAATGAAGATAGTGGAAAGGGTTTTAGAAAATATTGAGGGTGGACGGGATTCAGTTTGGCTTTATGCCAGGGAGGGGAACGACGGATGCAGTGTTTATTCTGATGGGACTTCAGGAAGAGTAAGGAGCGAAGGGAAAGGAGTTGTACATGTGTTTTGTACTTTTGTTCATCTGGAGAAGGCGTTTGATAGAGTCCGAAGCAAGATGATAGAGTAGGCGATGAGAAAGAAAGGTATACATGTATCGGAGGCAATGGTCTTAGCGATGATGAGTTTGTATGAAGGAGCTAAAACAAGAGTTGGAGTTGCGTCAGAGTTATCTGGGGAGTTTGAGGTGAAAGTGGGGTTGCATCAAGGTTCTGTGTCATCGTTGCTGATTTTTGCAATTGTGATTGATGTGGTTACAGAGAATGCAAGAAAAGGTTTGATGACCGAGATGCTGCATGCTGACGTATTTGGTTTGATGTGTGAGACGTTGGAGGGAATGAGTGAAAAGTTCTGGAAGTGGAAGATGGCTTGTGAGAGCAAGGGTTTGAAGGCAGACGTATCGGTGAGTAAAGTAGACCCATGGGGCATGTGTGGAAAGAGGGTAAGGGCGAATTCAGTGTTGTGTGGAAAATGTGGGAAATGGATTCATGGGAGATGCACAAAGACGAAGAGTGTGATCCCGAGGCTGGCAAGAGATTTTGTGTGTGGAAAATGTGGGAAATGGATTCATGGGAGATGCACAAAGAAGAAGAGTGTGATCCCGAAGCTGGCAAGAGATTTGTGTGTGGAAAATGTGAAAAGGACCAGGAGAGATAGTGGAACATGTGAAAAGTTGTGTGACGAGGTGGAAACGGTGAAAGGGTTTTCATATTTGGGGGACAGGTTGAGTGTGAGTGAAGGGTGCAGGGCAGCTGTGACAGCGAGGTCAAGATTTGGAAGGGTGAAATTTAGGGAATGCGGAGAGTTGTTATATGGGAAAAAGGTTTCCTCTGAAGATGAAAAGGATTTAGTTTATAGGAGTTGCGTGAGATCGGCGATATTGTATGGGAGCGAAACGTGATGTTTGAGTGAAAACGAGCTGGGGATTCTGAGAAGGACTGAGAGAGCAATGGTCAGAGCGATGTGTGGTGTGAAGCTAATGGACAGGAAGAAGACCGAGGTTTTGATGCAGATGTTTGGTTTGGAAGAGACGGTGGATAAGATTTGTATGGAAATGTTTTAAGGAGGGATGTTGATATGTTGATGATGTTTTGAAAAGGGCGCTTGAGTTTGAGGTGGCTGGCCAGAGGGGAAGGGGGCGACCGAAGAAGACATGGAAGAAGCAAGTGGTGGAGGAGAGTAGGAGGGTTGGGTTGAGGGAGGAGGATGCGCCGAATAGAGTAAAGTGGAGGGAGGGGGTACAGGGTGATTTCTGTGAGTGCAAGGTGAATCCGGCCACCCCCGCAGTCGGGGACTAAACCGGATTTAAAACCTGGATTACTTCTACAGTTCTCATTACCACTATATCTATACGAACAGTTTGGATTTGATGTAACTAGGATCTAGCATGTGCAACAATGAACTAATTAGATTTCAGAGTTGAAAGGTCGAAGGTCACAGGGCATAGAACATGTCTGATTTGGTTCTTTGTGGTGAACTTTGTTAATCTTATTCATTAAATTTATATACACGTATTTCTTTACTTATTGAAATAGTTCAGTATTGATGCTCATTTTGCATTCAACTACACCAGCAGAACTCACATTTGTTTAAATTGAGCAATAAAAACAAAAACAAAAAAATCACATCAGTGTCGACAAGTGTACATGTATATGTCTCCGCGCTCTCACCCCAGTTCTCATCATGCATGTATGCACCCAATTTGATCAAGTCTTTAAATTAGTATGGTGTTTAGCTCCTATCAAACATGTAAAAGGGCGTGTGACCTTTCAACTATGACCTTTCAATCAGGGGTGGCACCAGGGTAAAATCCTAGGGCAAAAACCATGGGGGGGGGGGGCAAAGTGTCAAAAAGACCTAAATTCATAAATTACACTGCAAAACATGAATGTATGTCTTTTATTTTAATTATGTATACAATGTCAATTTTTTTATACATAATATAAGTAAAAAAAAATGCCATGTACCGGTATATGTTAAGTGTACATGTATATTGTTGACGAATAAAGATTATATATTTATATATATATATATATATATATAATATATATATTATATATATATATATATATATATATATATATATATATAATATATATATATATATATATTATATATATATATATTATATATATATATATATATATATATATATATAAAATGTCATGATTTTTTGAATATTGGTAGATTTTAGCAGGGGCAGCTGAAAACCTGAATATTCAAGAGCGCTTTTGTTAAACCACCTGCTTAATAGGTGCATAGTACAGTGCACTCTTGTTATAAAGTCCTTGGGAAACATAAAAATTGTTTCTTTATAATGAAATTTGTGTACGTCAGGATTGCAAAAACAATAGAATACAAAAGAAATCCAAGATATGGGACCAGAGATTTTGCTTCTTTATAAAGAAATGTTATATCAGTGGGCTGTATAACGAGAGTGCACTGTAGCTTATAACTTTTCTGTGGCTTTGCACTTATGAACAAAGCAGAGTAGCTTGTTCCTAACTTCCTACATGTACTATATTTACAGCTCCCTTCTCAAAACAAACTTCATTTTAAAAAAAAGTCGTACACACGGAATTAGATTGCTAAATTGAGTATTTTATTTCCATGAATGAACTATCTTCACAACTTCATTTTTCGTAAACAGTGTAATATTATCAGTAACTACATTGTACTGTGAAATTGACAATCCTGTTCTCAACTGTGACACAACTTCTGCCTACATGCCAGTGTCACAACCCATTACCACGTTCTCCCATTTTAATCTGTTAAATATTGAAGATTCAACAATGAGGACAAATTTTTATTACAATGAAGACTCCATTAATTGCAAACAGCAATATAGCAATTCTCCAATATCCGGAAATGTCCATGAGTTAACACATGGTACACCTGGTTTCTGTAGAGAAATAGTCTTGGAATAGGAATACAGGCACATATTCACAAACATGGACTGTTGCAGTGACATAGTGTACAGATAGTGCAAGGGCGTAGGCTGGGGGGGGGTNCACTAGGTGCATGTGCACACCCCCCCCCCCCCCCCGCAGAGCCATATGAGTTCCGCCCCTGGCAAGAAAAAAGAAATTTGCACCACCTTTTCTGCTTTCAACGCCTGATTTTAGTTACACCTTTCTTAAAGGTGCACCTCCCCGTTCCACCTCCCCAAGATGTGCACCTCCCCATGCCCAAACCAGCCTACGCCCCTGTAGTGGAAGAATTTTTGTATTTTTCCACTCTGTCGTGGCTATTTCTGTTGCATTATGGGTGTCATTAATGTCAGGGGCGGCGGAAAGTATTTTCGTTTGGGGGGGGGCAAAGACAAAAAAGGGCACTTACATGTCAAAAGGGGCATTGGGCGCATGCAGATATTTTCACCATCAGATTAGGTTTCAGCCTGAAGTTGCTGTTTTTAGCGGCAATGTAACTTGAACCAAACCTTTTTGAAGTGGGTTCCATTCATTAAAACATGTGAAATGTGTACACATACTCCGCGAGCGAGCAGTTTGAGAAAATTTAGAAGTTTTTAGTAGTAAAACTCGCTTTGTGGTCTATTCTGGCGCTAATTACAGCACTGAATTATAGTGTTTTAAAAAGTAAGATGAAGAATTACGTCTGTTTAGATCAAACTTTTCTGCTTGAAGTAGCTATTTCTTCGCAGTTATAAGGAAGGAAAAGGAGATTTCTGGTCATTAAAACATGAAATATATCTACTCCGCGAGCGAGCGGTATGGAAAAATTTAGAAGTTTAAAGTTGTAAAACTCGCTTTGTGGTATATTCTGGCGGTAATTACAACTCATTTTTTGGCAGTGTGTTAAAATGATGAAGAACATATATATCAAACAGATCTTAAAGGTAAATGACATGATTGGGGGTAGTCCTCAACTTGGGCAGAAACTACTCTAGAATCAAGTAAACTATGCAAGGATTCTCCTGTCAAAATCTTGTAGTCAAACGTTGACTCATTCTAAAATAAACAATGTCAATATCACTCGTAGCATGGAAACATGCTGTGTGGCTCTCTATGGGGCTTATTTTTATCGTCCCCGGAAAAAATTAAGATACTCCTATGTGTATGCTTGATTCTCCTTAAGTAAACAAATTAGAGGCAAATTCTTCCAGCTGGGAGATCCATTCTTGAGGCATTTTCAAATGTTCCCAATCATACCACTAACCTTTAAATACTGTACCAATGAGCGAACATCTTAAGAGGGAGGCAGAGATGATTAAACACACGCACACTGTAGTTTCGTTATGAATTAATAATTCAGAATTACACAGTCATGATGCACACTGTGAATACGAGAAGTCCTGTTAAAGAAAAAGGGGCATTCTCCTCAAGAAGTGGGTTTCTTTGTTGAAGAGATGAAAAGGCGACCGTCGGAAAGTTCCCTCATGAAAGAAATTTTTTATCGCTTGAAGAGCATATAACATAGGGCCATGTTTTCAAGGAAAAAGATGGAGAGGGCCCAATTTTTGCCACGGCCCCGAGGGCACTAAAGTGAGAGGCCAAATGCCATTTTCAGGCACATACTGTGCCTCTTCGTTGGAAGTATTCTCTTCAATCTACGATGCGAGTCGGTGGCAAAAATACATACAACAAGCAATAACAAAAATAAAAGAAAATCACCTTCAGTGACGAATGTCCTTATTTCAAATAGGTTCCACTTCACTCAGTATTAGTACAAACCAAAAGAAGGCACATTTAACTTACAAAAATGGCATTATTTATCTTTAAGTGAAAAGGGGGCGGTAGTGGAGCAAACAGTAGGAGAGCCTAATTTTGCTACCCCAATGAGGGCATTACGAGATACAGTGCCCTTTTTTTTGCACAAAATGTTCATTGGACATAATTTACCCAATTATGTCTTCTCTACTGGATACATGTCACGCCCCGTCAGGGGTGCGCAAACAAGAAAGAAAATGAATGAAACATGAAGAAAATGTAACATAATAATAAAGGAGAATCGCCTTCGACAAAAAATGAATAGATTAAAAATAAAAGTGTCCTTTCACAAAGCGCACATTTCATTTTGAAAAAAGGGCACATTTTTACCTATCCGAAATTTTGGGGGGCAAGTGCCCCACCCCCGCCCCCCCCCCCCCGGTCCGCCGCCCCTGATTAATGTACCCATTCTATGATTTTAGTCCAAAAAGGAAATTTTTAGCTCACCTGAGCTCCATACGTGTCTGTGTGTATATGTGTGCCCGTGTGTGCTGTCATTTCTTGGCTGATTTTGATTCTGTTTTGGTTAATCTGATAGGGCTTAGTGGGGGTTTTCAAACTTCTTAACCGAATTCTGGAATGCGAATTTCCTTTAGAAAAAATGCTTGAAATGCTAGTTCTCCCACATTTTACAGCGGATTTTGATTCTGTTTGTTTTATTCAATAGGGCTTGGTGGGGGCTTCCAAACTTCTATGCAAAATTCTGAAAGTCATTAATTATGCAATTTATTCAAAATTAATGAAACAATGGCTACTTAACATTCATACTATTCCAGAGATCTACACTTTCGTCGGGGACATATATTACGCACCGCGAAATTTACTAATTCACTTGTTGTTGTTGTTTATTTTATACACTCAGCAAAAAAAAGTAAACACTTTTTCAAGTTCACATCTGTAATTTATAACTATAGTGTAATAAAAATCAATGAATTATATATCAAATTAAAGGCAATTTAATTCTCTTTCAGCCTGTGAGGGTAATTTGAAGATACATTTTATGCATGAGTGATCACATGCATTTTTATCCCCCAAGGTGCAAAAGTAAAAATTGCAAAAATGGACCATAATCCACTGATATTTAAATGGCACAACACAGTCAATGGTAACAAAAGATCGGACTTAGCCAATGGCTTTATCTTTGAATAAAAGACAGAATTTGTTTAAACTGCAAGACTTAGTCGTTGACATTGTATTTTACTTTTGTGTAATTACTATGCTTAGAATCACGTACATGTATTCCCATGCGTAGTTTTATAAAGTCCCTGCTCGGTCGTTTCGACCCCTCGCATGTTCGATTCAAGCCCTAGCCCTGAAATTTATGCTTCAGTCCTGCGCCTGCGTTTAGTTCAGTGACTGATTATTTATTAATTAATTGATTAATTTATTTACTTATTTATTTATTTATTTATTTATTATGCCTCCGCCCCTTAAGGGAGCCGGAGGCATTATGTTTTCGGGTTGTCCGTCCGTACGTCCGTGGGTCCGTGCGTCCACACTTTCTTGTGAACAAGATTACTGAAGTACCGCTGGAGGGATTTTGATGATACTTGGACCAAAGGTAGACCACTAGGCCAGGATGAATTGATTAGATTTTGGGACAAATCCGTCAAGGGTCAAAGGTCAAGGGTCAATGAACTTTGTCCTAAAATACCATTTTCTGCTATTAACTCAAGTTAGGAGTGCTCACTGTTGATATAAGTTGTGTTTACTTAAAAAAAAAGACAAATATTTTGATAGAGTCACAGGGGTCAAGGTCAATTTCAAGGGTCAAAGGTCAATGACCTTTGTCCCAAAATCGTGTTTTTGGCTATAACTTCAGTTAGGGGTGATCACTGTTGATGTAATTTGGTGGTTAGATTCAAAGCAAAAGACAAATATTTTGGTAGAGTCACAGGAGTCAACGGTCAGGGTCAAGGGTCAAAGGTCAATGAACTTTGTGTCAAACCTTCTTCAGTTACATGTAGGAGTGCTAACTGTTGATATAATTAGGTTGTTATCTCCTACATAGGGGGCGCGCACTGGGCGGAGGCATACCCATTGACTGCGCGCAGTCGAACTTTTCTAGTTTATTTACTTATTTATTCATTTATTCTTATTTATTTATTCTTATTTATTTTTTTCACGAAACATTCAGATAAGTTAAAGTTACTTTTGGTCAGAGAGTAATGCAGTGAGCTGAAATTGAGAGATTTCACCGCTTACAGAGAAATTTTACTCTTGCAGGCCATTTCATACATCTGACTAATGTGTGTTTTAATTTTTTTACGAGTGTTTTTCAGCATTCGTTCGATTGCTTCTCTTTAATGATTATAGATCGGTGAAATGTTTCGGAGTAAATTAAATGAAAGTGCCTGTGAAGTGAATTTTCTGTGTTCTATGGCTCCTTCTTGATTTTACTTTTCAGTGTATAATACTGCACGAAGACATTCTTTTCTTCGAATTTTGAACTACATATATATATATATATATATATATATATATATTTAGGATGAATTTAATAATCCAATGTGGCTACTGCCAGATTCATGCTTTTAATCAGCAATCATCAGACCATGTGGTCTGATGATTGCTGATTAAAAGCATGAAACTGGCAGTAGCCACATCGGATTATTAAATTCATCCTACTTCAAATATATTGCGCTCTATCAAAAGGATATTGAGCACTTTTCAGGGATTCCTGGATCTCACAGATATATAGAAGAAGAAGAAGAAAAACCGAGACTGCTTCGAAAATTGAAGCAATAAATGTTGGACTTAAAATGCATCAAATGCTTCGTGTTTTTTCTGTGTTATATATATATATATATATATATATATATATTATGGCATACATGTATTTCCTTTATAATGAGCAATTATTTTGCTGTTCGCCTCAATTACTCCAGCCGTCCCAGGACGTGCTCAAAGTGGTTAAAAGTACTAAATATGATTATGAAAGTTTGCTCGTCTGCTCGGGCAAATTTAGGCTTCTATATCTGTTTTCGGTTGCATGATATGTGCTCCGGCGACATAATCCGACGACAATTGCTCCGGAACATGCGACAAATGCCCTGCGACATTTGCTCCACGGCAAAAGCTCCAGCGACATTTGTTCCGGCGATATTTGCCCCGAAAATATTTGATCCGACGACAAATGATCCGGTGACATTTGCTCTGGCGACAAATCGACGCTGTCACCACGAACTTGCATTTAAGTAAAAAATGTATAAATTGTTCCAAAATTATTCAAATTTATTTATAATTAATAATGCTGTTTCATGCATAAAATTTGAATTTAGCTCTTAATCTTTAAATAGAGCTCCAAACTGCAAATATTGGTCTTTTTAGGATTCGTATCAAATTATACATAAGGAAATGGCGATGTCAAAATATTTTTTCTGTTTTTATTTCATAATTGCTTTTAATTGTCTTTTTTCAATTGTTTGTTTTTCAATAGACAGTGTTGGAGACATTGTTTCGATGATATACAGTACAACATGAAATTAATTGATTTCAATCAGTAAAAGTAAAAACGATGATACATCTATCACTTTTGGCTAGAAACAGAATTTGCATTGGATATGTACGTGTACATGAAATCATAAAGAAATAAAAGAATATATGGTGATACAGTAACTATGTAAATGTACTGAATATTTCAAATTTGGTAATTTTCAGAAGATGACAATTATGCCATTATTTGGCTGAAGCACAACACTGGTCCACAGAGTGTTGTAGCTGAGAAAATGAAGAAAACGGCACACAGTAGGCAGCAGTGGATTAAGGAAGATAATCCTAATACTGCACAAATACTGGAAAAGTATCCCAGGCTCTTAGACACAGGCGTGGTAAGTTATTATGAAGTTAGAAATACATCTAGGGCATGATACAGAATTTGAAACCTCCATTTTCTGTGTTTGTTTGACTCGCATATATATGAGTTAATGTGATTTGCACATTTACTGTTTGAGAGTCAAGAAATTGGCAATTTGTTTTTATTCAGTACAAAATTTATTGTATTATTTTGTGAAACTTTAAACTACTGTGGAAAATGTGTAACACACAAATGGCTTCAAGTATCAAGTTATTAACTAGTTTCATGTACATGTATAACTATCCAAATTGCACTTTGAACTTCTGCAGTGACTGCGATATTAAAGAGTCTTGCTTAACTGAGACTGACTCAAATTCCCTGGAAATGAAGAGTACATGTACATGCACATGTATGGGGCTGTGAGATAATGGGGGGAGGGGGCGGGGGGGGGGAATCATGCCAAAAAAATGCTTGCCACACCCTACATTATATGAGGCTGGTAAAAGAGCACCCCAATCGTTTTTGTTAGTCCAGAAATTGAGGATTTTTTTGTTTGTTTTCTTCATTTGGGTGGAACAAGATTTTGAAGTTCTAATGGACGCAAGTCCTGATGCTCTCTTTAAAGCATGGCCCCGAACAGCGCAAGGCATCGCAAGCATTGTTGAAAAAAAACCTCATCCAGGATACAAGGGTAATCTGTGTTTAGTTTAAAGCCTTCATTTTTCCGCGATACGGAAAACGGAGAAAAATCGCGGAAATAGGAAGTGTAACGCGGAAAATGGGAAATCATGAAATGTTGAAATAACCTTAAAATTGTTAAAATAAATTTACAAAATAAACAATATCAGAATGTCGAAAATCATTCTTTAACAAAGTAAAACCATCACCAAGCATTAGAGTAACTATAATGACCCTAGCTAACCCCTCTGCAGGCCCCTCTGCCGCCAGTTTTCTCACTACCATGACTACGGCTGCTTCGTTTCACCGAGGCCGAGTTAAAATATGCAAGTATTAGGTAATAAGTGGTGTTTATATACGTGATTTGAAGTAACGCGGAAAATCGCGGAAAATGAATTTGAAAACGGATTTTGATTTGTAAACGGAAAATGGAGGCCTTAGTTTAGTTGATTCAAAAGTAGATGGAGAGGAATGCGCCGAGTTCTCTCAATGTAAGTTTCCAGCTATAAGTTTCGTAGTTATCAGCACAAAAGGCCTCATGTCATCTTGCCAGACAGTCTACCAATCAATTTGTTTGTGTTTGTCAACACTAATGTCTAGCTTTTGGTTAACTTTTGGTCTCACAAGCATGCATAGTTTCAATTCAATTTGATGATAATCATGATGAAGCATCCTACTCCATTCAGTTGCTTCAGGCTGTCCCCTTCATGCACATCAAGATGATGTATATTCTGATCAAGCTCCATCGTTCTCTGTGGTGAAACATTGCACAACACCTTCAAATTAATGATCAGACTCAATCCGTTTCAGAGGTGCCTCAACTACTTTCCTCTCAGGTACACCCATAGTAGATGATGAAATGACCAATATCAACGACCTCTCAGGATCACAGGATTTCCCTCAAGATGCAGATGAAATCACTGCAGATCTGCCAGATGGGTCTGCCGAGATGACAAGACATGACGAACAAGAACTTACCATATCACAAGTTTTTGCAGTGGAGAAAAAAATTTGGGAATCGGTACTACTGAATTAGCAAAACATGATTTGTGTATAAACTACTATTTGTGAATATACTTGTGAAGGTGTGTATTCTATTTCATAGATGAAGAATAGCTGTGTTTGTGAATTTGGTAGTTTAGTGGTAGCTAGTTTAAAAGTATTTTGACATTACACTGAAAATATTTATTAACAAATTATATGATGTATGATACTGAATTGACATTGTGACTTATTGTTCTCCATTCTTATTCTGATATACAGTGTTGATGCCACAAAAGAACCAGATGTTCCCTCTTTCGGAAGACTAGTGAATCATGGGTAAAAAAAATAACAGCAAACTGCAAAGTAAAAGTTCTCGAGATCAGTGGGGTGCCAAGGCTGTGCCTGTATGATACCAGGGACTTGCAGATGACAGAAGAAATATGATATGACAGCGAACTTCCCCAAAATTTCAAATTCTCTCAACCTTATCATGCCCAACTGATAGAGTAATTTAAAAAGAACTACATAACACTGACATTTCTGCCTGTGCATCGATGACTGCAGTAGAACCCTCCAAGGAAAGCACAGGGAATGTCCGTGATCATTTAATTTGAAGTAGGCTGTGTACAGTCATCTTAGAAAGAGAAAACTTCAAAAGAATTCCATAGAAGTACATAATACTGACATTTCTGCCTGTGCATCAACGACTGCAGCGGAACCCTCCAAGGAAAGCACAGGGAATGACCACGATCATTCCTTTGAAGTAGGCTACGTGCAGTCTAAGCAAGAGAAACTTCAAAAGGATTCCATGGAAGAACTACATAATCCAGACATTTCTGCTCTGCATCAACAAGTGCAGCGGAACTCTCCAAGGAAATCACAGGGAATGTCCATGATGATAATTCCTCTGATGTAGTCTCTGTACAGCCATGTAAGCATCATTACATTCATTCTATTGGACCAGAACAACACGAACTGACATCTGCAGCTGAATCCTATAAAGAAGTCGCAGTGACTGTTCATGTCCATGATGATCATTCTTTTGAAGTAGCCTCTGTACAGCCATCTGAGGAAGGAAAACTTCAATAAGGTTCCATGGAAGAACTGTGTAATACTGGCGGTCATGCTTGTGCATCAACATCTGCAACTGAATCTTATGATCATTCTTTTGAAGTAGCCTCTGTACAACCATCTGCACATCATTACATATTTCTGCGCTCGCTACTGTGTATGCATCCAAGGCATAGCTCATTTTACAAGACAAATTGCCTGTCAAATTTATCAGAAATTTTATACTCGTATAATTTTTCATATATTCCTCATCTCTTTAGCAACTTTTATGTAGGCCTAGTTTCACTTGAATTTACAAACCTAACTTCTTATCCCTGGCCCTCTACTAAGGTGGTTACAGACTTTGAAGATGCTGCACGACAAGCTCTCAGGTTCACATTGGGGAACAACGTGGAACTGCATGTTTGCTTTTATCACCTAAAACAGTGGACGTGGCCCAAGGTTGTTGATGTTGGCTTGCGAGTTGTTTACATGGAAGGTAGGTATTACATGATTCAATTATCAATTGCTTTAAGACAATTCCTTCACAGGGTAAAACCTATACCTAACCATTACCTAAATCTTATTATAGACACGAAGCTTTGGACATTTTGCCCATGATCCCTGAACTCATTATACATGATGATGGGACCATGTAAGAGGAAAGACACAAAGTGGACCATTCCTTTAAATATCTTTGTTCCATGATGTGAGGAAAGATTTGCTAGGTTTAAATGAGTCAGTAAAAGGACCAAAGATAATGACTGCAGAGATAAGGTGCAGAATAAGACATCCACACAGAGAAAGGCTGCAATGCAGATGTTGGAGGGGCTGGAGGCTACTAAATATGAAACTGGAAATGCTATTCAATGTATCAACTTAAAATTACGAATAAAGTGAATACCTCTGTAACTATCAATCACGCCCAAACTGCACAGATTGTATGCAACATCTTAAGAATAATCAGCATGATGACTTATATCACAAATATCATCAAGAAGTCATATCTCGTTGAATATTTTAAAGAGAGGAATCATAGTTTTATAACACCCTTTTAAATGTGCAGGTAGGCACTGAGAATGATAAATCGTTTTATATATCATCTCTCAAGGACGCTCAAGTTACGGATTGCTTGTATATATTCCAAAGAGAACTATTTTGCATTTTATTTAAAAGTGCATAAGATATAAGAAATGATAACAATAACTGAATGAACTATGATTAATTTCCCCTAGATGAGGCAGTTCAAAATTTTGTTGGAGACTTGGATGCCCTGGCCTTTCTGCCCATTGCAGATTTGCCAGCGCCCAGTGGGCATGGCCCATCTGTGAGCAACACTGGCCGCATGGGATCTGTCACAACGTCAAGAAATTGTTGACTACTTTGACACAGTGTATGTATAAGTGGGCTGGTGAGAGCCAACAGTGTTCGCACGAATCCTCATTTCCAGGGTTATAGCTAGAAAGAATTCTGTGCCGGCTGTAAGAAGGAGTTATGCAAAGTTATGCAAAGCGAGCGTAGCGCAGCACCACGGCGTGGGGTCCAGGGGCAAAGCCCCTGGTGGGGGTCGAGGGGGCACTGTTGTTTTCCACAAGGTTTGTGATTTGTTTTTGGAAACATGATTAATTTATTTTACAAAATACATCTTCGGCTGAAATGTAAGGACGTTTAAAACTCAGAATACAAGATTTATGTAGATATTTAAAACATTTTATGGTCATTTTGAAGCTTTTCTGTGCCGGTCGGAGGACTAATAAATTCAGCTCAGTGGTGGTCGGTTTCAGTTTGTGCCGGATACTACCGACCGGCGCCGACCGCCGTAGCTATAACCCTGCTCATTTCCCTATCAAAGACCGGAACGTGTGGGAAATCACCCTACACGACGGGCACAGAACTAACAATATCTGTGAAGGTTGGAACAACACCTTCCGGAATCTTATTTTTGTTACCAGTGGCAAAGCAAAACCATTACTCCCATGTGCATAAAGGTGTTGGTGGATTCCAGACAATGGGCCGTATGCATAAAAAGAAGCAAAACTTTTTCTAGCCCTTTCGCTTGAATCAACAAACATGAAAAGGTCTAGGCCTATATGCATAATCTGTTGCTTTTGGATGCACTTATGCTCACCTTTAGTGGGCCCAGTTGCAATATCAGAAAAAAGTCTTAAAAGCAAAGGGCAGCCCAAATCTCTTTTATAAATTATATAATAACTTACCATTTACCGAAGCAAAACTTTTATCAAATCTGACGGAAGTCCTCCATCTGAATGGAATAACAAAGTGAAAGTGTACATAATGTTCAATGCAGCATGCTGAAGTACAATACACAAGAAAGTGTTGCTGCCAAAGTACACAAGAGCAAAAGTGAGCTTCTTAAAAAAGTCGAGATGCAAAGAGATTGTATAAATGCTAAACAACAAGCCAATCTTCTCCCTCAATTATGCACAGATCCAGAAACTTTGATTGGTAAACAAATCAAGCACAGATGTAAAGCAGAAGATGGGACAATTGAGTGGTTCAATGCAAATGTAAGTGGTATATACCATAGAAAACAAAATGCATTACTGAGTATAATGTTATTTATGATGATTTCCACGATGATTCATGAACTGTGGCATTTCCCTTTATTATCTGACTTGAAAAGGGGGATGTAATCATTAACACAGGACAATAAATCAAAATAATATTAGAAGTACATGTTCCTGTAACAGTTTGATCTATTATGACACTAACAATTGAAAAATAAATCTGAAATTGACTTCATCTAACCATGACACCACATAATCATTTTACAGTGTATATCATTAGTCACAATATATATGCATTTTGATACAGCCTTTGGTAAATGGTAACACAAAATGTGTAATGGAAGTATTTTTTCCTTTCTTCTTTTTTTTCTTGGTCAGATTCAAGAGAGACGACATCTACTCTCTGAAGGAAGTTCTACAGTTATCTGCAAGAATCTGATGCAGCAATGGATCAAGAGTTCCTACCCTGGAGGCGCTATGTATCCTCCTGGCACGATTTGTGTATCCTTGTCCATACGGGGATCTCATCACGATGTTTGGGTGCAGTGTGCCACAGATGTGCCTGATAACAACAGTCATGGTTGATTTCCTGTATGACAATTATGGAGTTCTATTATGTAGTTTACGACAACCTTGGTTGTCGTCAGAGAATCATTTCGTGTAGAACAATGCTACAAATGTTCTAAAACAGGTCATACAAAGAGCCAGTGTGATCAAGTAAAGGAGTACCAGCAGAAATTCTATCAAAAGAAGAAACATTCTTCAAAAAAAGCACATTACTTAGATGATGAAGACTCCACATCGAACATCTGAGAAGGAAAAATGGATCATTTAGAAGAGGAATCGATTAACAGATTATCGAACTCGGCTCCATACATGACCACTATGATAGTGAACGGTGCAGAAGTCCAGCTCGAAGTTGATACAGGAAGTCCACGGACTATCATTCCAAAGACAATGTACAACAGAATCAGCAAGGATTCCAAGCTAACTTACAGTAACATCAAACTAAAATCCTATACAGGAGAGAAATTAGACATCTCTGGTGAAGCCACAGTTGATGTTCAGCTTGCAGCACAGATGAAGCCGGAAAAGCTGAAGTTAATTGTCGTCCAATAAGGTGCAAGCCTAATAGGAAGAGATTGGTTACGGAAGTATCCACAACTGTAAGCTCAGTTAGCCAACCAGAATGCACCAGAAGCAAGCCCAAGCAGTATGCATAATTTGCCAGATGTTATGCAGGAAGTACTCAAAAAGCATGCTGAATTGTTTGATGATAGCACAGTCGGTGTACTGGAAAGGATACCAGGCCAAGGTATATCCTCAAGAGGAGAACAATGGTGCAAAGTTCTACAAAGCAGCCTCTGTTTCCTATGCTGCCAGGAAGCAGATACATAGAGCATTAGATATCTTGTTGGAGGACGGCATAATCAAACCAGTAAAGACCGCAGATTTTTGCATGCCCAATTATTGCAGTTCCAAAGCCCAATGGAAGGATGAGAATCTGTGGTAATTACAAGCTAACAGCAAACAAAGTTCTGAAGGTAGAACAGTATCCCCTACCAATCTTGAAAGACCTCCTAGAGAAACTTACAGGTGGAAAAAAATTCACCAAGCTAGATCAAAGCCACGCCTATCATCAGATAGAGTTAGATCCTAAAGCTTGAAAGTACACAACAATCAACACGCATAGAGGTCTCTTTGAGTACACCAGACTTCCAGAATAGCAAGTGCACCAGCTATGTTCCAGAGGAAAATGGAGAGCCTCTTAGCAGATATCCCCATGTGTAAACCATACCGTGATGACATAATAATAAGCAGGAAGACTGATGAGGACCACCTGAAAAATCTGGAAGCGGTTCTCTCAAGACTAGAAAACAATGGGTTAGGCTTGAAAGAGAAGTGTGAACTGATGAAAGACTTACCGGTAGTTGACACTCTCGGTCATCGCCTTGACAAGAAAGTTCTCCAGCCTCTTCAAGACAAACTTGATGCCATACGCCAAGCAGAACGCCCACTGAATCAAAGCCAACTCCAGGCTTATCTTGGTTTGCTTGGGTATTATCGCAAGTTTATACCTTATCTATCCCAGGAGATCGCGCCCTTGACAGAAATGCTGAAAGCAGAATTCAGATCAACCTCCAGTGGGAAGAGAAGCAGCAAGTCTGACCCCAAGTTCAAGTGGGGAAAGAAGCAGGAACAAGCATTCCAGAAATCGAAGCGTCTCTTACAGACTGACAGCATCCTGATGCACTAACTCCAGCCAAACCCATTCTACTCCAGAAAGATGCCAGCCCATATGGGGATAGTTGATAGCGATCATGGTAATTTCGCTATCCGCCATCTTGGGATTTGTCAATATCGGGGTAGGAATCTATCTCCAATTTAATTGATTTTAACGTGATTACTGTTAGATTCTAAACAAACTGATAGAGGTCTAACATTAGATCTAACGTTACTTTAACATATAGATCTAGATCTAATGTTAGATCTTAGATCTAACGTCATTAGATCTTAACGTTAGATCTAACGTTAAAAGACTGAGGATCTACTGTAATGAGAAAATTGAATATTGATGGACATCCAGCTGACATGTGTAAAACTATTGAAGATCAATTTCATAATTCAGTGTCTTCATAAATTTTGAAAAAGCTGTCTATCAGAACCATATAAGTCAGATTTTTTAAACTGGAAATGATTAAGAGAAAATAAGTATACTCTGTGAAGAATTGAGGAATGCCCTGAAATAAAAGCTTGTACAGAATTTGAATCACCTACAACAAATAACATTGTTGAAAACAATTTGTATGGGGAAATGCCTGACCAGATTAAAGATTATGTGACACAGATTACAACGATGCAATATTCAGCATGAAAAGTAACAGACTAACGTGACAAAAAAATGCTACTAAACAATGAAAGAGAGGAACGAAAGGTAAAATGACAAAGAACATTTTGAACTTAGATTGCATTTAAGCAATACCAATCATTAATACCACAAAAATACCATTTAACCTTCAAGTTGTTCTTGCAACATCACGGTGATCTTTTATATGTAATGTCACTTTCACGAAAGTTCCAGAGACTTGGATTAGTATGACTAAGCATGATCTGAGTATAGAATAAGATTGTGATAAGGGGTAAATATAGGTTTCTTGCTCAATTTTGTGTTTTTTGCGACTGACTTACAGTCATTGGAGCATTTGTCACCGGAGTTATTGTCAGCAGAGCAACTGTCGCCTTTGAAATTTTCTCACAGTCGGAACAAATATCATCAGAGCTTATGTCTTGGGAGCAATTGTAACCGTATCAATTGTCGAACCTTTGGAGGAGATGTAAGAGCATATGTCTCTGGAGAAATTGTCGCCAAAGCATTTGTCGCCAGAGCAAATGTCGCAGAGAATTTGTTGCTGGAGCAAATGTCGTCGGAGCAAATATCGAGGAGCAATTGTCACCGCAGCATTTGTTGACAGAGCAAAATGTCATAGGAGCAAATGTCGTACCTTGGGAGCAATATGTCGTAGAAGCAATTGTCAATGGAGCAAATGTCAACAGAGCAAATGTCGCCGAAGCATTTGTCGCGGAGCAAATACCGCGGAGCATTTATCACATTTTTTCGAAGCAACTAACGTCGGAGCATACGTCGTGTCACCTTGTTTTCATCGTCAAAAAGCCATTGAAAGTTATACTGATTTCCACAGAAACAGAATGCATTACGGAATGAGTTTGCGACCGAAAGTATCTTTCCTTCTCGCTCCCCCCTCACCCACCAAAAAAATTATTTTCGCCTTCAAAACCCACTCGCAGCTCGGATTGCATCTATAATTTACTTTGAATCAGATATTGCAGGTACAGTCTGTGATACGCTTATCAAAATCAAACAATTTTGTGCAGAATTTCCTCCCCAAAAATCTATCATCACGTGGCACACCTTTTGCGTGTGCGCTATTCCGCATTCCTGCAAAATTGTGGGCACCCTCCAACAGCTGCCTCACTGGCAAAAGATAGCTATGGGAATGCAGATGCTTTTCAGTAGATGTCCCTGCTACGGGAGGTAGTAGCGTAATAAAACATGCTTTTTAAAGGGGGTGTCTGCGCTAAATAGGGTGAACTCCCCTCCCCCCCCCCAAAAAAAAAAATGGAAATAAATCACATCATCTTATAAATCGATAAGTTAAACAATAAAATCATTATTAAACTATAATTAACTTACCATGGAACTGTTCATTTCATTTCTCCAAATGCGAGAGCTTCAAGGGACTAATAGCCCCATTGTATACCTCTATGAGGGGATCTACTCTTACAAACCCCATTTGGGGTTCCACCGCAGATCCTCCATTCAATCCGTACCACTTTTAAATGTGCTTCGATGGGCGTGAGATGGTATAACGTCGACATTCAAATGTCTTTGTATTGTTCCAACATTGTTTTTGAGGATTCTCATGTGGATGGGATGGTAGTTCAGATAAACACCATCTATTAATGTGACAACAAAATACATTTTCCTTAAATTTGTACAAAGATTGGACAAAACTTTGAGTAACACTTATTCAGTAGCCCCACAGTGTAGGCCCACATGTAACATTTCATGTATGGTTGCTGATTCTCCTCGAGGGTGGTGAGGAAGAGCAAAATTTAAGGTAGAAATGATGATCCCCATTGTTTCTTCATGACCCATAGCCAATAAAACCACTAAATGTATTGAGATAGAGTCAATTTACGAAGTTTTTGGTATATCCATTCACTTTGTGTTAAAATGTACCATATGTAACCCAATGTCCCATGCGTAACATTTTTTTATTGTCTTAAACTAGAGCAGTTAGACTGCGCGCAGTCAATGGGTATGCCTCCACAGTCGGCACTGCTATCCAATTTGATTGAAAAGCCTTATGCATGCAAGTACCCTATTTGATCAGATATTCGTAAGTTACCTTGGTAACGAGACCAAATCAGGTTTATATAAGCCCTTGTGACTTTTGACCTTTTAAAAATGTAATTAGTTCAATGGGACATCATACTGCATACTTGACCCAAGTCACATTAAAATCCGACAAGCGATTCTTATATACTAAATGCGCTACTGCTCTTAATACCACAAGTTTGATAGCTGAATAGCATGGAGGTTTCTCCTTTATCCCCACCTCGCTGTTTCTACCTCTATGATTACAGGCAGTAGCACTCATGTGCTGAGAATTCATAGCTATATAGAGATTTCTTGGTCCCTCCCACTTCAGTGCATGCATTTACTACATTAGGTTTTCATAATCGATGGTATTTTTGGCCATATCGTGCCTCTGGCGATATTTTGAAATAATCATGAGATCATTATCATGTATTCGATATTTTTTTAACATCGTGTAATTTCAATATTATCAAAATATTGCCCAGCACCAGAGAAAACTACCTCAAAGATGGTACTCATTCAAGCAAAATGGGAGGGCTTTATATTAAATGTACTGTAGATTGGACAATTCTTTTTGGCTGTCACTATGATACCAAAATCAATACAGGGGGCCTTGAGAAGTGATTACATTTAGGGTTATTTAAAGGCAAATCTCTTGATGTGAAGATTGAAGTTAGCAAAAATTTTAAACTCCTGCAAAAAGATTGCTGGGTTAATTACAGGAAAAATCATACTTCTGACCCTCAAATTTGGACAAATACGGCATATGCCATATATTTCGCGTCCATATGTTTTCGCGATTTTATTGTATTTGCATTCATTTTGTACAGAAAACAGGAAGTGAAATTTTGTGTTCAGTAAGTCACGAAATTCACAAAAATAAAACCACCGTGAAATATTCAGCGTATACAGTAATAAACATATGAATGTCCTATCAGAAAATATCGGAAATACCAGAATTAAAATTTTCAACCTAACTCGACTATTTGATGCCCCACGTGCTACCCCAGGATACCATTGTACCCCCAGTGTGCCGCATTGTGTAGCACCTCTTGTGTCCAAAAATGTATTTTCTTTGGTGATCATGATCACTGAGATCAGTGGTTTTGATGCAGAGGCTGCACAAATGCACAACAAAAAGACATAAACTTACAAAAAGTGGGGTGAAAATGAAGCTAAAGTTGTTATTTTCACACTTCAAACATAACTTTACATAGTTTTGTATCCCAGGACACAGTGCTAATTGAAAAATAAATAATTCAACAAAATGGCACATTTCTATTAGGTACAACAGGGTACCATTTATGTCATCATTTCATGCATTAATGCAAAAGGTGTTGTGTTTCATAGTATGTTTTATGACAACTGATCACAAAATAATGTCCATAACACTGAATGTCTCCATGGTTCAGTGCATGTACATCAAAAGTATCATCTGTTCTGCGGCTACATGCATATATACTGAAAATCACATTTCAGATAACGTATTCAACACTTATCTGCATGATGTCCTGCAAATTCAGTAACATTGTGCATATTTGTATCAGATTCAGGGTTGGCATATTTCCCACTTTTTGTCATATTTCCCGGACACCATGCGATATGAATTGCCTTTTCATGTACAAAGTCTATGTGAGATATCTATATTTCCCGGACGATTGGGTGGGAAATAAGATTCTGACCGGGAAATATGCAAACTCTGGTCAGATTTTAGACAATATCGAGTATGATATACTGTAATAACAAATTGTAAGGTAGGAAACAGCAACCTCAATGTTCCTGAGGGGGTTTTATCCCACCTTGTAGCACAATGCTGGATACTTTGGTATCCATGCTTCAGCATCACATCTTTCACATAACGTTGCTATTGTCTTCAATAAATTACCATCAGCACAATTCTCCATTGGTCACAGTCATGGCTTGCTACCATTTGCTGCATCCATGTTAGGGATTACAGTAGTGGATATTAAAACTGCACTGCACGTCTTGTCCACACCAGTCTCTATAGCCAAAAGTTCAAGTCCATCATTTACATCCACGTCAGCTACGATTCTCTCGGTTTCCCCATCCTCGTTTATGATCTGAAATATGAATAACAGGTGATTAAATTTCAGTGGAGTTCATTTCATCATATTATGTTTCATTTGTAAAAGAAAGGCACTGGAATATACAAATCTAATTATACAAGTCCTGAAAACATGAAAATAATTTCAATATCAGAATTTTTGTGGGATATGTCAAGAAATGTCAAACTTCTCACAGGACACTTGGAAAAAAAATTCACTGACATTATCAGCATAACCAAATCAAATCTGTATGTCATTACCATTGTATTTTGTACTGCAAACAATTTTTGCAAATTTTGTTGTTACAAATACTGTATATTGCTTCATATACATTCATTATTGCAGGATAAGTTTATTAGAAGCACAAAGATTCACAACTAGACCAACTTAACATTTTGTGGATAAGTTCAACTACTCACTCAAACTTGACACGGAAATATTTACAGCCATATAAACATTTACAAACAACTGAGATAAACAGTCAAATTTAGTGAAACTTGGCACCAACGTCAACACAGCAATGTCCTAAACATTGTGTACTCCTGGGTTCTTACAGGAAAACTGCATTACTGACAATGAGTTCATATGATGATGCCACTTATGCATGTGAATTTCTTTTTGAACCTGAAATTGTAACAGGCCTTCAACTCTGCTTGGTTGAAAAAGTAGGAGAAAATTAGGACCAAGATTCTCCAAAAAGTAGGAGGAAAGTAGGATTCCATCTAGCAAAGTATGAGGAAAGTAGGATATTTACAGGTACAAGTGTTTGGAGCAGTAACCCTAAAGAAAATGGAAACATGCGGAATACACGGGGAAAAAAATTCCAAAATTGTCCAAAAAGCAGAAATCCGTAGAAAACAATTTCCTTCACAAACAGGTGATGATGGTAGTTATACTACTCTCAGCAACAACCTATAAAGACTACTCAACTCCAAACAGATATTAAACCTATCGCAAAAGCATTTTTTTTCGATGAAAGTAGGAAAATTAGGATCTTAAAATAAATAGGAAAAACAGGACCAGTTGAAGGCCTGTTGTAATATTTTTGTATCATTTTGAAATGGAACTTGTAAAAAAATTGAAGTTGAGAGAATTTTTGTTACCATCTTTCCAGTCATCCCATTCCCTAGCCTTCCTCAAAGCTTCAGGGTCATCCGTTTCTATCTCCATCTCTTTCCGTATCTCTATGGCCTCGGCTTCTTCCCTCTCACTCTTGGGGGTAGGATTACTGTAGAGATGTTGAACAAAGAGAGAAGATTAACTAGAGTGCATTAAAGTGATAGGCTAACATTGTGGAGCTTCAATTTAAAAAATTGTCAAACTTTGATATCTGAGCTACATAGTAGTGTTCAAATGGACAAATAAATATCCTAGAATACAAAAGTTTGGAAAGTTACACTGCCAATGGCAAGTTATGCATGAATAAACAATTAAAACTCGGGGCGAGTTTTAATATTCAAATTCAAATTCAAATTTATTTCAATTCCAGGATAAAAATCAACAAAACAAGTACAAAAGACAAGAAAAAAAAACACATCTTAAGTAACATAGTAATACAATTTTAGAACAACATGGAATTGGGGAATACTGCTTTAAATGTCAAAACATTCTGTCGAGGCAAAATTCCTATAACAAAAATTACTTAAATGAATACGTTATACAATTACATAAAATAAAGTACACTACAATTACATAAACAAACAAACAAACAAACAACAAACAGAGGACAACACAAATGGTGGAATGAAAAAGTACGTATAAGTGTCGATAATTGTAACCCCTCGGAACGAGAAATATATTTTAAATGTACACATATGCAATGTAATTTTATCATGTATATTCAATCAAATAGTTTTTTAATGTCCTTTTATAAATACATTTAATGAATTTGGATTTTAATTATGGTTCATTACGGTAAGTGAATTATCCTTTC
>JZLH01S0508950.1:11809-41739 GCA_001188425.1 Eucidaris tribuloides
TAACGAGAGTCTTCTGTATTAAACTCATTTAACACATGAGGATGTGTTAAGTTCAATGACTAATTTGTAGATGCTTTTCTTGATATGTATGACTTCTTGGATGCATAACATCTATATTTTGTAGCATATTTTGTTGTATGTTGTGTAAACCCTTGTTTGCATCCCACATCTCTATCCCCCCCCCCCCCAGTCCCACCACCACCACTGTGGATCCATATGGTAATGCATGTATATTGCATATTTGGGAAAGTTGTTGTCGTTTTTATTTTTAATAAACTGATCTTGTAAAGATAGGAGACAGTAATTTCTGTCAGTTTTTCAGTAATCCGGCGTGATGGCTTAGTGGATAGAGCGTCCGCCTCACGTGTGGAAGGTCGCGGGTCGAGCCCCAGCCGGGTCATACCAAAGACTTTTAAAAATGGTACCTTCTGCTTTCTAGCCAGGCGCTCGGCATTCTAGAACAGAGAAGGGTAATAATAGCATTTATGTTATGCAGGGCCTGCTGGAAGAGCAGTCTATCAGATTGAAGTGGCAACTCTGGGTAAATAAGACGTTATTATTATTTTTATTATTAATTAATTGGGGGGGGGAACTGGGAAGAGGTTTCAAGTAATGGGGAGGTCCGTAATTAAGTGATCTAGGGAAGGATGGAAAATAGGCTCCGAAGGTCTAAACCACTTGCAACTACCCTCCACACACTCATAATCTGATAGTTCTGTAACATAAGCTGACTTTAGAACCAAGTACTGCATGATGCAAAGTATTGAGTAACACATCATATCAATTCACAGAGAAAGCATACAACACAATAACTGTGTATCATATAAATAGAATCAATAACACAGTGATTATCTACAACAAATCCAGCCTCTACCATAAATAATCAGTTATAAAGATGTTGTGAGAACAAACATTTACACACATGCAAGATATATTGAGGAATAATTTACCAATTAGTCAGATGGCAGCGACAGCAGTTAGACCTTGTTGTTGATTTGAATATCATTTAGAATTTATACAAACAATTATAGAACAAGGCTGAGTTTCTTTGTACTGTGTATAAACCTTACAGGCCAATGTAATTGTATTATTGACATTTAAGGCAACAGTTCTTTTCACATTTACATAAGTTACATAAGAAGTACAAAATACATGCAATCACTGTAAAATGTAGATATTGGAATCCATGTGAAATGGAATCCATCTGACCCCCCCCCCCCCCCTCCTCTGAGACGGGTCTAAAAGACCCAGCTATTTTAGGGATAAATTAATTTCATGGAACTTTCAATGCATATTTTTTATTGTGAAACCTGAATTTCTACAAGAACCTTTGACAGGCACACGATTGGCAACTTACATGTACATGTACACAATTACAGACTGAGTAAATTCTTCATACAATTCACACTAACTACATGTACCTTAAATGTCACATATTTCTCTACAGTAACTTCTCAGTTAAATTTTACCGTGTTTTAAAATTTTGATAAGGCCAGAAAAGTGTATTGATCCAAATTTCATCCAAATCAATCATACCATTGAAACAATATCCAGAAATTCATGAAATTCCAGGTACAAAAGCCAGTGGGTTAAAGAAATCAAGTTTTGCCTTGTTTACAAATGTTTTTACCAAAATTTCAAAACTTCCCCTTGTCCTCTTGTCAACTACTTTACATAATGTACAGTATATGGTTTGAACTTTTCGATACAGCTGACACATGAAGTCCACACTTTCTACAACTGTTTATTTTGAGAAAAGAAATACATTTTGGAGAAAAATCTTTGCATCTCACTTCTAATACAAATGGTCAAAGGGATACTAGGGCCTATCATTCAGAAATTTTAACAATTTGCATACAATTTAGAATGGACGGGTTTAAATGCCTGTCTATCTAGATTATTAATATCTTTTTCCAAATGTAGACACAATATATTTCTTTTGATATGGATAATGTCTGCATTTGTCTTCAGATATATTGTCGGAATAGAACCATAAGGGCGCTATCACTGTACAAAGTCAATGGCATTAACGCCCTTCTGGTTGTTAATGTGTATTGCGTTAATGCCCTTCCGGTTCTATACTGACGATATATCCTACCAAATAGGGGTGAATAGAGCAACACTTAGACTGTACACTAAAAACCAGTTATTTTATGACAAAACTTGGTTGCTGTTTGGCATATGATGATGTAATTACCCTGGAATACCAGATAGAAATCCACCATTTTGTTGAATTATTTCATTATTTTTTTCAGCACTACATGTATACCCTGGGTCACCAAATCATCTAAAAGTTACTTCTGAAGTGTGTTTTTCAATGATAAAAAACTATTCTCCTGCAAACTATTTTCTTAAGTGGTCTTATATAACACTTAAGTCCTAATTACCGCTATAATAACTTCAACATCATTTCCATTTTAAATTTTGTCAGTTTATATGCAAATGTTACACTCTAGTGCAACACTGGCACAATTTCTATAGAACTGTACTTCTAATGGACACAAGAGGGCGCTACACAATGTAGTACCTCATGGTGGCTGTAGATCACTAAATTGTAACCTTTTGACCTGTTGCAGACTAACTACGAGCTAACTCGTGTTGGGGTCTATGGAAAATGTGTGTTACAGCGAAATCAATCATCTCCAACAGGTTAAGAGCTGTAAAACAAAGACTGGCTGCAAGTATTTTCAGAAGTCAAAATACCAAACACTAATGCAGATTAAGGAGAATGTGGGCAGTGTTTGAGGAAAAAAATCCTTGTCATTCATGCCAGCCACGGCCCTGGGAAGCAGGGGTGCTGAAATTTTTCAGGGGGTGCACCCCCTGCAAAAAGACGTGTATGTCTATTTTTGTTCAAATTTGGCCGCTGAGCGACTTTTCGGCGGTTGATTTGGCCACGAATTTAGCTGTGAAAATTTTGGGGGGCCGAGAAAATTTTCCGCCGACACTCCATTCCTGTATAGAGGCAATTGTAGACAATTATGGAGGGTTTGCTGGTGACACACAGTCCACATAGAATCAATCACCTTTAGGCTGCTGTACAAATTATTGTACCATCAGGAATCGTTGAAATCCGACTGAAATTAGTATCTCCTTCCGCTCCCGATATTCACTCATTATCCTCACGCGTAGTAGTACACATTACAACAAAGTACATTGTGGAACCCATAAGGGGCGCTACAGTACTGTTGCTCACGTCATTAGGTCACCTGATAAACTGGTCAGCTGCCTGTGAATGTAAAGTACTCAGCTCAAGGGGGCACTGTTCACAGTTCGAGAGGAAAAACTGATGGCCCAAAAACTAGACAGACACAGCTTGTAGTGGTGATTGGCAAGTTCGTTGACAATGTTCATTCGCACTGTTGATCTCGTTTCCGTGGAAGTTTACTTGACTCCCGACTTAACGACGGAGCCCCCTGTGCCTGGAATGTGATAATTAAAAGGAAAAGATGAACATTTAAACAGAATAAGTTGTAAAATTAAAGGTAATAAAGTTCATGGAAATGTGAGACTCAAAGTTTTGCTGGTTAAATGACCAGGCGGGGACGTGCTGCCCTGAAAATAGCAAGTATCGATGCTGGGGTGACAAAACCTTCTATCTCATTTTTGGGTGTTAATGAGGTTGTTATGAAATCTTGTAGGTAGCAAGCCCAATTTTGTTCTGTCCAAATCTTGAAAACAGAGTCAGTGTATGCCGCCTCCCCCCCCCCCATGACAAAAGGGCAATATCTGATTTTTTTTCAAAATTGAGTTACATATTGTAGAGGACTCAGTACATCATGTTAAACATGCAGAACAAAATAATATTAAAGGTACTGGCTAATATTTACCACAGTTAAAAAAATCTGAGCTACATGATTCCCCATGCTACCATTGTCTTTGATAAGGTCTAAAAATGACGCCCTGAAAAAATTGTATTTCAAAATGATTATTTAGTGCTTTAAAACAGTGAAAATCATAAGTTGATCAGATTCACCTGCCCATTTTCTCCCATAGACTTACTGTGTGTACACCTATGCTATTTAAACTCGCCCCAAATTTTAATTGTTTATTCATGCATAACTTGCCATTGGCATTGTAACTTTCCAAACTTTTTTTTATTCTAGGGTGTTTATTTGTCCATATGAACACTACTAAGTAGTTCAGATATCAAAATTTGACAATTTTTTAAATTGAAGCTCCACAATGTTAGCCTATCACTTTTATTAGAAGTGTCCCTTTGTTTCATAATCTGCTTGTTAAAAGGACTTTCAATAGGGCTTTACGTGTTGAACAAAATACACTTTGCTCATTATCTCCAAAACATCAAAATGTCAGTCATGCCCTTTTGTCATGGGGGGGGGGGGGCAGTATGGACCAAGCACATTAGGAGCTCTTGCAGTGTTTAAGAATATATTCCAATAGTTTTATGCACTTTATAAATTTTATATTATTATTATTATAGCGACTGTCATTCCATTTGTTACTCTGTTACAGCAGCCATATTTTTTGGCTATCCAGAACATTTAATATTCTTGAGTTTAAAATTCTTCACAAAATATTTATTTTCTTACTTTATATTGGTTACAAAATTGTAATTTTGGGGATAGACGCATAAAACAATAAAACTCAACTGTTAATCCCTTGTTTGACAGAAATTTTTGTCAGTTTTCTGGGCTTCTGTAGAAGTCCGTCGTCTCTGAGTGTGCAATGTGCTGGGCTTCTGTACAAGCCCATCGTCGCCAAGGGGTTAAAGAAACCCTAAATGGACTCGCCAAATGATGCAGAATGCTTTGGGAAATGCCCCGCAGAAAGAAGGGTCTTTGTGAAGATTTGAAGATTGAAATGACAAAAATGTTACAAACTCCTAGAGACCACCAAATTGATTTGTTACATCAACATTTTGTGTTATCAGGGTTGCAAAAACAATAAATACAAACTCAAGAATAATCCAACTTTGTGACAGAAAATATGTCTTTGTCATAAGATTTTGTTATATCAGTATCCTTTATAACAAGAGTCCACCGTACTAGGAAATTCAGTGAGAAAATCATGTAAAAGGAAATTCCATCCCACAAGCAAAGTTATCTGTTTTTTAATATTATTTGGCATAGCTGCAGTCATGTCTTAAGCTCCCCCCCCCCAATCAACAACCACCAACAGAATGAGCAAATTAATCTGGAATTTAAATGCTTCAATTCAAACAAAACTTGATTTTCTTTGTTCTGAATAAAAATCTCATAGTCCTGCAACGACCAAAAACAGGTCAATAGTCCAACAGACATTTTACTTCCCCAGTTCCCCTTGTGATTCTATTGAACCTTCAGAGTTGACTATCGATCAAACCATTTGATCCGTAACATTACAGAAATTACTGAATGACGACCATGGCTTATACAATTTATGCATGCTCACCTTGCGTCACTGTCGAAGATACAAATTGATGCGTTTGATCAGCCAGGCAGTTACAACATGCAAACATGCAAAATGCACATCAATATAGGTAAAGAGATAAAGAGAGAGAGAGACATTCCATAGAAATTAAACACAAAAAGAATCATGCAAAAGCATTCAAAACATTTCAATAAAAATTTAGTGATAGGACATTAACATACAAGAACACACATCACCACAAAAGTTATACAATTGAACTCACTGATGTATAGAAAATCATGGCGGACATGCAATAATTTATCAGTTATTCACCTTTTAATTAACTATGAAATTTATTTTTGTATATTATTTATTAATTTATTTATTTATTTATTTATTTATTTATTTATTTATTTATTTATTTATTTATTTACATTTAACATTACTCAAGAAAATATTATACCACAATCACTGAGAGAATATATATTTGACTTTGATTTTTGATTTTATGGAATTCATGTCAAAACTACGGTACCTGCAGATTTCAACTTATTTTTCTGAATTCTGTATTTTGAATATGTCACATTTATATTTCACAGCGACAAAAAATACAATTAGACCCCCACATTTGTACCCCCACCCCCACAAGGGCTTACATTATAAGCAGATTACAATCACATCATATTTGCTTCATTGATATCATAATGATTTTCTAATCTCCATTCTGCTAGTTTTATTTCCCCACCTTTTGTTACTGTCCGACTTGAATTCAGAGCAACGCATGTACAGTATGTCAAAATAATAAATGCATTTTCTGTTTATAAAATATGTTGGAGATTATTAGTAGTCAGAATGATGTCATGCTAAAACATGATTGGAAATGAAAAATTCACATATCAAGGTTTGTGAGAAAAATGTTCATGCAAAAATTATTACTTGGGGAATAATTAATCAATGAGTTCTATTTCTTTAACTGAGAGTAATGCAAAAGCTACTGAAATATGTACAGGGAATAGACTGCAAATTAAATATTTGTACAATAAATTACAGGTCAATACAGAGGCAAAATGCAAAGTAAAAGCACACACGGCAGATCATTATGTAGCAAGTACAAGATTATGATATTGGTTACAGTCCATTCGATACACACAGGAGTGGCATAATAATCATTGCTCTATTTGTGAATATTTATGAAGTGTGTGCAGGAGATATGTGTATTCGCCCCATCACCTTGATATATATACATTAAATATGAATGGGAATTTCTCAGCTACATTGTATTTTAGTTGTATGTAAGTGTGTATGTTTTTTGTGTTCAGTTTTTATGGGTCTGTGTGTGTGTTGGTTTATTTGTCCATGTATGTGTGTGTTTGGATATGTTTTTGTGTTTGCATTTGAGTTGATTAATTTACTCCAGTATATGCTTTTGTATCAAATGTATTGTATTGTCAAATACATTACATGTAAATGTTTTGTATATTTGTGTGATTGTTTTTGTATGTGTATGTATGCTGTGTTTTTCCGTTCTGGTGTAAATATCAGTATTTGTGCATTATATTTTGCTTGTGTGTGCAGATTTAGTGTGTGTCAGTGCGTATTTCTCTGTGTTTGTGTGTGTGTGTGTGTGTGTCAGTGCATATTTCTGTGTGTGTGTGTGTGTGTGTGTGTGTGTGTGTGTGTGTGTGTGTGTGTGTGTGTGTGTGTGTGTGTGTGTGTGTGTGTGTGTGTGTGTGTGTGTGTGTGTGTGTGTGTACGTGTGTCTGAGTGAGTGCGTTTCCACTTGTATAGGCTGACTTCCGGGGACACACATTACGCTTTTACCCTGTAATTCATGGTCTTTGTGACAAACGAGGACATTCTCAGTAGTAAGGACCCTCTGGAATATGTTTAGAAAGGCTTGATTAACGCCTAAATAAATTTGGCAGGGAAATGGGAATTTGATCGGAAGTCAGGCGCAAAATATGTTGAGGTGTACACCAAAAATTGTCTTGTCAAGTTCTGTCAAATTTATGTGTATCAGCAAATTTTCCCACGTCCATGGTTGTGCGAAATATATCTGTTTTATAGAAATACCTTATGTAACTTCTACAATGCTTGCTGATGAATATCAGTGCACTGCAGCCATATAATTTTGGCTACATAATTGAGCGAGAAAATATGTACATGCACTATTCTCAAACCTAATGCTCCTTTCATACCCATTCACTGGCACATGCTCACAATCATGTTAAATACTTTGGTGTACTCGACCCTGTAAAACACAGAACAAATCCAGCTTGATTACATGTTGCCCCTATTACTGTATACGCTGAATATTTCGCGGTGGTATTATTTTCGCAAATTTCGCGAATTACTGAACGCGAAAATTTTCACTTCCTGACATTTCTGTACAAAGTGAATACAAATACAATAAAAGCGCGAAAATACATGTATACTCTAGCGAATTCCCCGTCTTGAAGCAGAATAGCGAAAATATATGGACGCGAAATATTTGGCGTATACAGTATACCATTTACTGACATATGCTTATAAGCATGCTAAATGTTTCAGTGTGAAAGACCCTGTGAAAACAGAATAACGTGGGGGGGGGGGGGAATCCCTATAGACCAAAGGACTGATAGACTAACGGTCCTATAAACCTAGGATTTGAATAGTACCAATGGACGGAATACAGACAAAAGTCGTGAATCTAAACTCGAAGGCCTGAATTATGGTTTAATATGTTTAATTGTAGTTAAGGAATCTAGTTCTCCCTCTCTTCCATCGTTTTAATTTAATTTCCACAAAACAACCTCAGGCAGATTTTCATATGCACAAACTATGGCCGCTATATACAGTCTATCAGGCCCTCGGTCTATCGGACCCTCGGTCCATCAGACCCTTGGTCCATTGAATCCTCAGTCTATCAGGCTCTAACCTGACAATGAAACAACTACCTGGAATACATGCTGCCCCTTCCACACCCATTCACTTGGACATGCTACCAAATACGTGAAATGCTTCAATGTAAAAGACCCTATGACCATTACACAGGTCACTTCATACTACTTACACATATATCGGTTCCAATTGCATTGTAGTGGGGGGCTTTTGTGCGTGGGAGTTGTATGCCGTGTAGGACGAATCAAAGCCACCGATAAAATCAACTACATGAGAGAAATTATAAAGAAAACAAAAAACGATGCAAAACAAAACCAAAATCATATCAAGTAATAATGAAATAATTAAAAAGCAAAAGAAACATGAAATGGAAAATGAAAAATGAAAGGAAAAGGATTACATGTATGAAGTTGAGTGGAAGCAAGTGTAGAGAAAAAGAATTAGACAATTACGAGAAATTGAGAGAATGACAAAGAATGTATACTAAAGGTCATCTAATTTATATACAATACTACGAAAATAGTCAAAACTACTGAGCTATTTTTCAATATCGGGGTACCTTTTTTTTTCAAAATTGTAAACATTTTCATATAATCAGTAAAGTGAACTTTTTAGTACACAATTTATCTAAATAGATTTGATTATTTCTAGGAGTACTGACGTTTCATAGCATAATTCCAAATTTGAAGGAAATATTATGCACTAACAACAAATTCATTATAAATGACAGTAACAATTCTACGCAATGACAGACATTAAAGGTATGCTTAAGCCAACATAAAGACAAAAACAGTATGGATTATTTGAACATTACAGCCCCATTTTGTTCCAAAGCTCAATCAAGTTGCGGAGAAACCTGACCACAGAAACAAACATGGACAAATAGAGATTGGTTGTGTATCTTAGACCCGATTTACACAAGCTTTTAGGCCGGCTCGTCCGGCCCCTGGAGGCCGGCTAAAGCTTTGTCGTAAATGCAAAGAGAGGCCCGAGCCCTCCCGATATTGGGACCACCTCTGGAGGTAGTCTCGTGCCGGCCCGAGGCCGGCCTCGGGCCGGGCTATATTCGGTGTAAATGGAAAGGAGGCCTCGGGCCCCCAATTTACCATGCGATGCGGCGCTGTTACGTAATAGTAATACACGATACCCAAACAATGCCCGGACCGTACTTCCGATGTGAGTTGCGTGCAGGTAAACCGTGAATCAAACCAATTAAACCAACCATCGTAAATTTGAAAAAGACAACAAACTACATGAACTATTACATCCGTTATATCCTTTTTTTTCTTTATACAATTGTACGAACTGCATTATTATCAACGTCAACATTACACGATACGAAAAAAATATTGCTGTTTATTATTTCACAGTCTCATTCCAACATTGTTCTTTTCAAATCAACTCTCTTACGAGAGACTAATGTAGGGATGTTATTGATTGCTTTTACATCAATGTTAGGGAGACATTCAGCGAGTTTTGGAAAGGGGGCCTCTAGGCCGGCCCAATATTTGGTGTAAATGCACAAAATTGCGGGCCTCGGGCCTCCAATCTAGGCCGGCCCGAGGCCGGCCTCGGGCCAGCCTTTTGGTGTAAATCCGGCCATATACTGTGATGACAAGGTATACATGTAGCTACATGTACATGTATGTCAGTATGTGTGAAGGGACAGAAAATAACTACCTGAATGGCTAAATGTATTACTTCTATTGAATATTTTTAGAAAGTTGACCATTCATGATAGAATACATGTATAGCCAAGTGTAGAGAGCTGCCAACATTCATGCATTTCTATCACAGATATTTGAATAATTAATCATGAATATCTTAACTTATATTTATAGACATCATTACATGTATCTTTAGTGACATGATGTGGGAGGATCAGTAATTTTCTGGGAAACCTCCAGCACAATCAGGAAAAGTTTGCAGTTCTGAGTAGCAGTGTTGTGATCTCGAAGTCTCAGTCTCAAGACCAAATTTTGGAGGTCTCGGTCTCGAAAACACAGATCTCGGTCTTGGAGGTGCAAGACTCGGTTTCGACACTTAAGGTCCCGGTCTTGGAACAAATGGTCAAGGTTTTGGTCTCGGCCTTGAAATTGAGACCATTGCAGTGTTGTGATCGCGAGGTCTTGGTCTCGGTTTCGGACTCAAGACTAAATTTTGAAGGTCTCGGTCTCAAAAAGACAAATCTCAGTCTCGAAACTCAAGACTTGGCCTCAGTCTGGGAAGGAAAAAGTCTCGGTCTCGACACTCAAGATCTCAGTCTCCGAGGTGCATGTCTTGGTTTCGACACTCAAGGTCGCGGTCTCGGTCTCACTCTTGACACTCAAGGTCTCGGTCTGGGTCTTGGTCTGGATTTCAAGACCGAGACCACAACACTGCTGTGTAGTGAGTATACATGTACATTTTCATCATACTCCACCTAACACTAAAATGTGCTAAGTCAAGCCCCTGGTTCCTTGCTCGAAACCCACACCTACCCACATCGACATGTCTTTTCACAACAATATCTGTGTCAAGTTTCAACTACTGTATGTCAGTTGAGAATACTTGTAGCTAGGAAGAGGGGAATGATGACATTTGGAGAATGTTTGGAGGAGTGTGTGAAATGATGGCATCTGGCCAAGAGGCCCTCTTAGGATGCAAGTCAGTATAAATGGAGGAGCAGTATAAACTGGTCTAAATGTAAGATTTAGAAGGAGAAGAGATGTGCCAATAGCGAGGAAAAATACATCACAGAATAAAACCAACTTATGAAGAAAAAGTTAACAATGTTTTCAATTTTTACTTCATTTTACATAACTTCAGCTTTAATGTAATGTGAGGATTTGATTACCGGTAATTAATCCCTGTGACTGTGATAACTGAAAAATCTATGGCTAGAGCAGGGAGGTCTCTCTCACACCTCCCTGGCTAGAGTCCAAGGAACCTGCACATTTCACCAAAATCAAACTACACTCATCAGGTAAAATGATACCAAGGTTTTGAAGCATTCAATCTCCGTCTTGATTATAAATTACCCTCACAAGTACAATGTACAATTATCTAAACGTGTACATGACGGAAAATGATTTTGATTACATTCAAGTACAGTGTATTACTGTATGTGTAGTATTTACACACAAATATAATTGAAGTATTTAAGAAAATGTTGCAGAAAATGTTACGATGGGTAACCTAATTTACACAAATTTTACCTGCTGTAGGACAAACTCACACTTACTGCAAAAATATAGTCTGTGACAGTCAGCGTTGTAAACAAGACCACAGGTTCCGAGACCAAGGAAGCCCCAAAACACAACCTTTCCATAGGGTTTGTACTGGTGACTTGGACCGAGATCAAGACCGAGACTGCCCCAAAACACAACCTTTCCATAGGATTTGTACAGGTGACTTGGACCGCGACCGAGACCGAGGCCAGCCTTGGATACAACACTAGTAACAAGTCAAGGCAGCCTAAATGCCAATTTTTGGAGGCCTCAGCCTCGGTACGAGTCACTTGTACAAACCCACGGCTGTCAACCCTCCTGCCACCCAGCTCATCCATCCTCCCACTGTCCCACCTATCTCCCGCTTTATGAAGAAACCTTCCGCCAAATGTGAACAAGTGAAAAAATGAACAGTTTGGCTAGTAATTTGGCAGGTTCAGTTTTTTTTGGGGGGGGGGGTGGGGAGGGCAAAAAATGGTTTTGGTCATAGTCGGCCCCCTGCCCCCTTCTTGTCAGAAGTTGTTTGGCTAGTAATTTGGCTACAGGTAGTAAAGAAAATTTTGGCAGGCAAAAGTGAATCTTCCTCCAAGTCATTCCAATAAGTTGACAGCCCTGACAAACCCTATGGGGAGGACATGTTTTTGGGCAGCCTTGGCTACGGAACTTCACTACAACACTGGTCTGTAAATAATACTGCTTTACATTTATACTACTGCTGGTTGATCTTGTGCAAAACAGACAAGTCACTGACAGACAAATGGTACAGATGCACACTTGGGCATACTTCATGTTCCCACACATGGACAGAACGAAAGACAAACACACACCAGTGTTGTAGTCAAGGCCCAAACCCTCAAGGCCCAGGCCAAGGCTTCAATGTCCAAGGCCAAGGCCAAGGCATGGATACCCAAGGCCAAGGCCAGAAACCCCAAGGCCCAAGGCCAAGACCAAGGCATTAATAAAAAAAATGAGAAGAAGATCACACGTGCACAAAAAGCATTAAAGGCAAGGTTCGCCCTGACGACCAGTTGGTTTTAATAAAAGCAGAATACTGAGAAAAGCATAATACTGGAAGTTTGGTGAAAATCCACCAAAGAATAACAGAGTTATAAAGGTTCAAAGTTTTAATTTTGTGACGTCACATGCGAGCAGCTCGCTATATGTCGTGTAACATAAATTCCATAAATTGCCATTTTTTTAATGGTTCATGATAGTTGAATCATGTTATTTTTTTCACAGAAACCTATATAAAATAATGTTTCTGATAATATATTAAAAGCTCAGGTAATATAATTTTCAATTTTCTGCGAAAACGGCACTTTTATGGAATTTATATTACACTACAATAGGGAGGTGCTCGCATGTGACGTCACAAAATGTAAACTTTGAACCTTCATAACTGTGTTATTCTTTGGTGGTTTTTCGCCAAACTTTCACTAATATGTTTATTTCTCTCATTTTTCTGCTTTTATGACAATCAACTTGACATCAGAGTGAACCTTGCCTTTAATATACAGACGTTGATATTCATTGTGATGTTATTCTGAAGTCAATTTTGCATCTGCTACCTCTAGAATCTTGAGGCATTAAATGTGAGTACCCAAATCGTACTTGGAATAGAGCAAATAGTATCGAAATAATATTCCCACAAGATTATGACTTTTTTTTTACAAGTTATAACTCTTATACATTATAAAGCTTGAATTGTCACTTACACTGATATTAAATTTACACTTGTATGTTGAAGTATTCTGTTTGTTTTCTAGTGCCGTTACTGAAATACATTTTTGTGTAAAACATTTTTGTTAAGTTTTTCCTGTTCCACTTCACTTAAGAGCAAGAAATCTTCTCTTTATTAATAACATTACTGTGTTGTTTTGTTGTAATTATCATCTTATAGTATTAACCGCAAATTTTGTAAACTCACCCATACATAAATGTTCAAGTCAGTAATGACGGTATACAACTTCTGTTTAAATTAATGAAATAGTTTTACTGCACAATAACAACAAAATATTCACAATTATTTTTGCAAAGTACACAATTCCAAAATGCCTTGAAAATGCCTTTTTTTTTTGGAGATTTTCCAAGGCCAAGGCATTGAAGTCCAAGGCCAAGGCATGCTGAAGGCCAAGGCATTGAAGTCCAAGGCTCAAGGCATTGAAAAATAGGCCTTAAGGCGCCTTAAGGCCAAGGCCCAGCATCAAGGCACTACATCACTGACACACACTCACAACCAAATTTAAACAAAGCAAATGCAGAGCAGATAAAACTGACATGTATAGAAGATAAAATGGTTCTAATAAGTCTATGAACAATTCAATATCAGCAGCAGTAAATTATCACAGATCAAAACCTTATCCTAATAGGTTTCAGCTTACTCAGTCCACTTGTAAAGCATTGGCAGTATGTATTAATGTATTATAACATGATTTATGGCTTCTTTAATGAGAAACGTGCTGTTACTTAGACGCAAGATTAGTGTGTGCGTTACTATGCAAGCAGCAGTAAAATGAAATGTGGGCTGTGCTGAACTTCTAGACATAAATTTGTACATGTGTAAAGGTGCTTAGTAAAATGAAAATGAGAGCTGTGCTGAACTTCTAGACATATATTTGTAAAAGGTGCTGGAATGATTTGGGAACTTCCATGCATTGTGAATTTTCGATATGTAGCTAAACTGCAGAGCATACTCACAGCTATCCTCTTCTTCATTGAATTTCCGTAAAACCAACATTGCTCCAATGAAACCTACAACCTGAGAGAAGAAAAGAAAAATACACAAGAGGGCGAGGCTCATGTAAATATTAAATTTGGGAAGAGAAACTGTAATAAGCCAGTTCTTACATACCAGAAGTCTCAAATGATCCCTAAAATATAGCTCATATAGTGAGGCATCTTAGAGTAAAGCCTCCATTCCTCCGCGATACGGAAAATGGAAAAAAAAATCACAGAAATGGGAAATTTAACATAGAAAATGGGAAATCATGTACCGTTAATACTGAAGTAATAACCTCAAAATTGGTGGTAAATTACAACAAAAACAAATATCAAAATACCTAAAGTGTTTGCAGTGTCTCTTGCAACAGGCTATGTCCAAAATGACCTTTGTTCCACACATAAGCACATTGTAACTATGAATAGTCTATAAATACTTGAGGTTCTTCTACTCAATTAAATTACCTTCATGGAAGGTTAGTTAGACCCCTTCACGTTATGACTATTCTTTGTTCAATGAAGATTACTTTATCTTCATTTACTAACGAACTTACGAAGCAACAGTACATGTTGCACTGAATGAATGTTTGAAAAAGGTAGAGTGTTGTTCGAAGGTCATATTAACCCATTGGGAACAATTTGATTTTGCTATAACAAGCGTTTTCCATAAACTCCAACACCAGTTAACTCGTACTTAGTCTCCAGCGGGTTAAGCTTTCGAACTACACAGCAACTTGCTAGCGAGGTCACGTGATTACTTCTGATTAATTTGTTTTGTGTTTCAGCTTCGTCGAAAGAACCTCTTTTTCTTCATTGATTGAACAAATTTAATCTCCATTGAACGAAACATGGAGCTTACACAGTATCCATTTACATGTAAGTGGTAATTAATTCTTAATCTTTGCTACCTCTTCGTCCAACAAAAAAAAGTGAATAATGTGAATGGAGTCTTAGCTGTTTGCAGACAACTATCAAAATGAATTCTAAGGCCCAAGTTTCTCCATCCCTATAACCTGCAGGGATGAAGGACTCGAGGCCGACTTTGCAAGTCCTCGGCCTCCTAGTCCCATGACTCGTCCTCATCCTCGTACCATGCAGCCTCGGTGATTTGGGTCGAGGTCGGGTCGAGGCCGCAAGATTTACATAATCTGGTGAACCTAAGAATAAACCCTGTTTGATTTGTTTGGACACTGATTTTGAAGTATTTTCAACTAATATGCCAAAAAGAACTATGGAAATTCTGCTATAACTTGAAACTAAGTAAAGTAACTTCTGATGACTTTATTTTACCCAGCTCGTAAGTTTCACAGATATGGGTCGATGTTTCTCTATGATGTCGCTGATCTACACTGCAACAAGACAGGCATGGCGAAAGTCGATGCCCGTTTAATATTAGCTGAATGTTCTGAAGACTTAGTCATTTACAATTAAATCAAATATTGTTTACCTCAAAGTCAAGAGCTTTTGCTTTATTTTGTTTTAATTCTTCCCAAATTGATAAATTTCAGTAATTGGTTGATTTGAATGAATGAATGGTTGATTGGTTGAAAGATTGTGTTTAGTTGATTGTAAGATTTCAAAGTAATTTTAAAGGTTAAAACTTTGTCCTAAAATATTGCATTATTTCATAAGTTGGTGACTCGGACTCGGCCTCGGCCTTGGACAATAGTGACTCGGACTCGGCCTTGGCCTCGATAGGTCACAGTGACTCGGACTCGGCCTTGGCCTCGGAAGGTAGTGACTCGGACTCGGTCTTGGCCTCAGAAGGTGGTGACTCGACTACAACACTGATAACCTGCCCTCTCATACTCTAGTATAGTCTACAAACTTGATAAACACTTCTGTAGTTTTCACATGCAACAACCTAAAACCATGAGCCTCGAATCCAAAATACATGCAGATATATACCTTTCTCTGTAGCAGAATAGGGTACAGAAGTATTTCTTCTGTTGGTTTCTCATGACTGAAAATCAATTGACAACATTACAAGTTTGGGGAGAGTGAGGGGGAGGAGGGGAGTAGGGGAGAGTGAGGGGGAGGAGGGGAGTAGGGGAGTAGGGGAGTAGGGGAGAAGGGCGGGAGGGGGGGGGAGTGAGCCTTACAGACAGGTCTGGATTTTGGCATTTTTTTTACTAGCCAATCAGGTAGGTAATTTTTCAAAGTTACCTGCCCGAAAGGAAATTTACCAGCCTAAAGTTTACATACCAGCCAGTCAGGTCACTTACAATTTTTACCTGACCAGCACCACAATCACCAGCCATGGGCGGGTGGGTGGATGGTACTGTCCATACTACTCACAGACCACCACAACGGAGGATGATTGCAAGTTTGCATCGTTACTAAATCCCTGACACTGACTTACACATAAAATGCACTGCACCCCGGCATGTATGACCTCTATATATCTATAGTCTAGTAGGCAGCCCTCCACCGACAACACCTCCGTTATGCTCTCCCCTGACGGTAACGTCGTCATGTTGTACACCACCGTGCAGTTGAACCCATTCTCCCGCCACCAGCTCTCGCTGTTCGTGTGAAAATTTAATATGTACAGGTGATCCTGTAGCGACACAAACAAAACAGAAAGAATACAAAAATCAGAACCAAAAATGTATTGTAATGTTGAACTGGGAAGATACATGTAAATGAACAACAAGTACTAATCTAGAAAACTTTCAAGTGATAAGGCATGTATTATTCTGCTTTGAAATAAATTAGAGAAAAGGTTTCAAAACAATCACAACTATGCACACAAGACACACACACCCCTGACATAAAAAATCCTCAATCAAATACAGATTATCACCAGAGTGATTTTAGGACCGGGTAAAAAGTGATTGCTAAGCATAGCGGGCGAAGCAAGCGGAGCTATTGCAGGGTAGCTCACCCGTCACCCTCCGGCGTGGTGACAACAGTACATTAACATATGCCAACACCAACAAAGGAAGTGTACATTTAAAAAAATAACCGATCATATGATACATGTAATGATCACATAATGAATTATCAAATGACTACAGCATAGGACTTCTTTATTTTCCCCACAGCCCATCGATCTCTTAATGTACATGTGACCTTTGAGTCTCTTCTACCTCCATGGTTTAATAAAACACCACCCCACCCATACTGGTAAACTCACAGGTTTACAGGGTACATGAGAATTTTCAATCATTTAAGTCTCCATTTCCCTATTTGTCCAACATTCAACAAAGCCTTTCAACATCACTAATTGGTATCTGTTACCATGGCAACATAAGCTGCACTACACATGTCACAAAACGAGGCCAGGTGACAAAGCCTGAAGCGCCAGTGATTGGTTACCATAGCAACTAAAACCACTGACACTGGAATGTGGGCCATCTGTGAACAGATTCTGATCATTGTTAAAAGTCTCACTGTCATGGCTTAATTCAACCATGGACCATGATTCAACTAAAAAAAGCATCCCCCCCCCAAAAAAAAGTAACCAATGATAAGAGTTAGTCTTAAAATAAGGCAAATATTCATAAATTGTGCATTGATACATATTTCAACGTACAGTCATGGAATGGTGTGCATGTAGCAAAACAGATACCCATGTTAAAAAAACACGGGGGCTCAGGGCAATTTCGCTCCCGAAATGACAAAAAAAGCCCCTGAAATTTGCAAAAGAACCCCCGTAGATTGCCATAGGGTTCAATACAAAAGAATATCTGAAACAGAAAAAGTGGCCCCCGAAAAGAAAATTTTAATTTTTTCCCTGTTATACCTGTACCATGGAGGGAGTTCTTTCTACCTCTATGTTTCATATTGTATTCAATCACATTCACAAGTCACAAACATAGCAGTTGTATCTGGAATTATGGAAAACATTTGTGCCAATTTTCATAAAATTTACCCCATTGTTTCAAACTTGATGATTCTTAAATTCAATGTGTTGTTTTTGGAAAATACTATGTAATGTGATGTACAGGTTAATGCTGAATATTTTGCGGTGATTTTATTTTTGTGAATTTTGCAACCATAGAAGTTAGAACCTGAAAAATCTGAAAACTCTTCACTTCATCATTTACCTGTCCAGCACTGTACATGTTCAAGCGCTTGTTTGTTGTGATTGTATAATAGGTGTATTCAGCCTTGTTTTGTATTATGTACTCTTTGAATGGTCTAGACCAATAAATAATAAGAATTAAGTTACAGTACATACATGCAAAATATATACTGTATATGTACTGGCTTCAAAGAGCTGTACACACCGTACGTAGATTTGATCAGGGAACATGTGATATACATGGAGGCCTATCTGTTAATAATAACTTATTATATCTGGTGAGGAAATTGGTTGTTGTGATAATCCTAACCAAGTTTATCACCATATCTATTAATATCACTAGTAGTACATGTTAGGAAGAAGATTAGTAGTTCACACAAGTACATTGACAGTAAATTGTACCACAGGTATTTATGTATGACCCAGACAGTTGCTATATTTCAAACCACACAATTTGGGGAGTTTCCCATCCTGGCAGTCTATAGTCTACATGTGTAAGGGCAATGTAATGTAATTAGCAAACAGTACATCCTACTACCAATTCCGAATGCAATTACACTATGTGTACATAGGGGAGTGTCATGTACTTGTTACTATGGAGGGTAAATATTGCCTGAGGAAGCTGAACATGTTAATAATACTGTCCAAATGTCAGTGACTACATGTACATGTAATGTACAGTACATATTAATACTACACTTGTGCCAGTAGTAGTATACATGTACCTGTGGAATATAGACGCATTGCACTTGTTTTTTAGGCCTACATAATTATGACACATACATGTCATGTACATTCATGAACCTAAATACATACCGGTATATATTTCTTTAATTATTATTATTGTTATTATTATTATTATTATTATTTTATTCGTCACATCAAACAAAATGACAGGAACTAAAAAAGTGAATCAAAACACTGTTGCCCACAGGTATTATGCTCCTAAATTAAAATATGGCATGTACAATAAAGAACAATACAATACAAAAGTATCAAATTCAACAGAGGGTTCCCACCATAACCCATGCCGGAGGACGGACAACAGAACCCCGTGTAATATCTGAAGTATAAAGCTGAAACCTAAACAGGAATATTGCTGGTGTTTCAATGCTTTGGCGATTGATATTTTATTTCATACCTGTGCACAAGTATAAGCACTATCAGCACACACAAAATAATTAAAACTGCAACACATAACTCACATAAGAATACCAAATCTACACATACAATATGTACATGTACATATAACTATACCATTTACCAATTATCAGTTTAAAATTAACTGAGTAATTACATAAAACAGTGAACAGATGTGTAGTAAACTGAGAACAAAAGAAAAAGAAGGAAAGGGGGAAGAAAGCTCTATTGTACTGTTGAATTGGCAATTTAAAGGCATTGGAATGATTGGGAGAAAAAAAAATGGATAGAGCTAGAACCATTTGGTTGAAGATATAATAAAGATACACCAGCTGGAGTGTATCTCCTAGCTGGATGGATTTGTGTTGAATTTATTAAAGCCAGCCACGAACCTACCAGCAGTGAATTACTCTCGAGCCCCAAAATAAATTAATCCCATAGAAAGCTACACAATAAATTTGCCAGTCACAATTAAGGTACACTGATGGTATTGGTAGTCCTTTAATAGAAAAGGAGTCTTACATTAGACTACAAAATTTTCACAGTACATACGTGTAGCATAATCCTTGCATAGTTTACTTGATTCTAGAAGAGTTTACTTGATTCTAGAAGAGTTTTACCCCAAATTGAGGACTGTCCCCAATCATGTTTATATTTTACCTTTTATTGATCACTAAGTTACAACAGTTTCAAAATATAATATTGAACATGTGTCTACATGTAACTTGTCCTTTCCTTACAAAATTTTGGCATTCCTAGTTGACTGGTCTTCAATTTTGACACTGAAAACAGATTTATTTGGTGGGGAAATTGTGAAATCCTCATAAAATCTATCACCACCTTCCCCTGTCACACCTCCTCTGTCATCAAGGTCACAGAGTAGCAGCCATCACAACCCAATAATTGCTCTCCACCTAATTCCTATGACCTTTGAGTGGGTGAATACTGACTGACTTGGTACACTTATTGTCTAGACTAGTTTATAGAGGAATTTGACATTGAAAATATAAACACAAAAAAACTGAAATACTGTAACTGGGAATGTATGTGTATCAGTACAGCCTGACCAAATATGGATGGCATACTGTAAGGAATGGAGAACAACATTAAATTTGAATCCCACCCTCTTTTCTGCAGCAAAAATGAGTACAGTGTATGTACTACTGTATACGCTGAATATTTCGCGGTGGTTTTATTTTCGCGAATTTCACGACTTACTGAACGCGAAAATTTTCACTTCCTGTCATTTCTGTACAAAGTGAATGCAAATACACTAAAATCGCGAAAATATACTCTCGCGAATTCGCCGTTTTGAAGCAAAATCGCGAAAATATATGGACGCGAAATATATGGCGTATACAGTAATAGGCCCCACTGTATACAGTATACATTACAATATACACTAGTGGCGAAATACATGTACATGTAGGACAATGATTTCGTTTTAAGAAAGTATGATTCACTGTACAACAGAAAAGTAGTCATTTTTTTTCCTTTTTCTAATAAATCTGTTGTTGTTTTTTAACCAAGAATCAGTTGCCCGTCTTGTACGGTACATGTGTGTCTACCCAGAGTGCACAGTACAAATATCCATCACGACTAACAGTTGAACTGAGGACCTGTGGTAAAAAAACCCACAGTCCAACTTCCTATAAAACCACAATGCCTCTAGTCAAATGGACAACATACATGTACATGTAGGCCCAAACAAGACTGATTTATTATACAGGCCCCTACATTTTTTTTTTTTTTAGCTGAAGTTACACAATTTTAAATTGTCTAGTGCCAATAATCACATGGTACATGTGTGCACTGTGCACCATATTTTCAAACTTGGTATTAATTTATTAAATCATTTTCCCACGCTACCTGCATGACGATATCATGTGTCTATTACCAGGAACAGTCAAGAACAGCAAACAATAGTGTTGTTCCACGCTCCAAAAAACATGCTTCACTGTACCATATGGGGTCAACAAAATCAGAATCTGATACTATATAGGCCTACCCTGTATGACTTAGGCCTACTGTGTCAATTTGACGACTCTACGCAATACAGTAAAATAGAATCAAGGCATGAGTGTACATGCACTGATAACTTATGAATACATGGTTTGGGCCAACCACATGTAGAAAAGTATAACGAACATATACTTGTATACGGACACGGCTATCAAAATTACTTTAAAAGTTCAATTTTTTTGTAATTTACATGTAACAGTACCGTACATATGAGGTACATGTAAGGATGGGGCTTGGGTGGGCAATTCAGGAATGAATAAACAAAAAACAAAAAACAAAATAAGCCCCTGAAAAACATATAAATAAAAACCTCTGCATAATTTATACAAACTTCTATAACAGCACAAAATGTAAGAAAAATATCTTTTTTAACAGATACCGAGCAACACGAAACAAGACTACAAGCACACGTATGTACTTCTTTATCATACTCACATCTAATGAAAGAATTCCAACACTAAGATACAAACATATGATGAAGACATTCCAGCCTACCCACAGAGGCATCCATATTGAGTACTGTGAAGAGAAATAATGTTGAAACAAAGATGTAAATATCAGGGAAAAGTATCATTATTCATGTACAGTATGTAGTAAAGGGGGTAATTGTCCCAACTCAAAACACGGTCCTTAATTCTACATGGTTACCATGGCAACCACCCCAGAGTTATGGGTTGCCAAACTTCGCGGGGAAATCAGAAATCCTACCTGGCTCAGTACAGGTATGGGGCACATTTTATACAAGTGTGAAGGTACATGTACATGTGGTACTAGTAGGCAGGGCTGGACACTACATTTTGCCCGCTTGCCCAGGGCAAGCAAAATGTCATCATGTTGGGCAACTGGGCAAGGATCACAACACCCATAGTGAAATTTACTTATCCAGTTGGGCAAGTAAAATTTTGATCACTAAATGTGGAAAATGTGTCTAAAATTCTTATGAAAATCCAACTGAATACAGGTTGTGAAATTTTGTGTTCTGTCAAATTTCATCATTATTTTTTTCATTGTACTTCACTTTTTGTGTTTGATTTGGAGGCTTGAGTTTATTTAATCAATAATGATAAGGTACTACTACTGTGTGAACACAACAATATGTACATCAGGAAATGGAAATTACAGCTGGTTCTCTGCTCACTACTGCTCAGTAGCCCACTTTCGTTTATCAAGACGACACCTGCTAAGACGATTCAGGAAGCGGAGGGCTGATCCAAAACAAGACTCCAATATTGTTTTAACCTCCTGACGATTCACAACTTGGCCTTTCGCTGTAATGGGTCCGTGCCTCGCAAGGCACGCAATCTAATCATGTATAGGGTTTCTGCCGCTATAGGGGTAACTACAATGTAGTAGCCAGGGCTCGACACTAGCACTTGCCTGCTTGCCCGGGGCAAGTAAAATTTCATGTCGAGCAAGTAAAACTCAAAATGTCAAAATTTACTTGCCGGATTGGGCAAGTAAAATTTGGATCCTGAAATGAGCAAAACCATAGTCCAAAAATCTTACCAAAGGAACAAACAAAAATATGGTCTAAAATTTTGTGTTCAGTTAACATACAGTATTTTATCATTGTTTTGTTTATTGTACTTAACTTTTTGGCTCTGTAAATTTATGCTGTAAATCACACCTTTCACAAACCCCAGAACTAAAAGAACCTTCAATGCTATAAAAAGTATTAAGGTCACCGATCTACATGTACAGAATAGGGATGTGTAGTGTACAGGGTACCGTGAAAGTAGAAAGAGTGTACACTTACTATTATCATCAATTTGGGTCTGTACTGGTGGGTTCCAAAGAGCCCGAATAAGATGAAGATGATGTTGAGGAACCCGGCAATGATGGGAGCCCACATGTAGCTGAGGAAGTCAAAGACCAGTCTCTCTGTCCCTGCAATCTGGAGATGGGAAGACAGATGGGGTGTAAAGGGTTAATAGTGATGCTTGGTACCAGTAGGCTGCACAGACTTAAAGGTAAAGTTCACGATAACATCAAGTTGGTTTTAATAAAAGCAGAAAAATTAGAGAATCAGATCAATGAAAGTTCAATGGCGAAAATCCACCAAAGAATAACAGAGTTAAGAAGGATCAAGGATTTGATTTTGTGACATCACATGCGAGCAGCTCCCCATACATGGATGTCATGTGATATAAATTCCATAAAGTGCCATTTTCTCAGAAATTTGAAAATTATGTTACCTGTGCATTCAATATTATACATGTACATGTAATCACACACATTGTATAGGCTTCTATGAAAAAAAAAACATTACATTATCATGAACCATTAAAAAATGACAATTAATTATAAATTAATAATAAATTAATTAGTATAAGAGAAGTACATATCCAAACTCAAACTCATGTACCCTTGATAAGAATTACAGTACATCAGCTGTACAGGGTGTATGTACATGTACAGTACTGGTACAATCACTGGTGAAAATCTACATGTAGGAGGGAAGCCAATTCATCTAGGGGGGATGAATGAATAGACCGTCCCCCATACATGAATATGATGACATCACAGATTTTCACCAGTGGGTACAATGTACATGCGGAGCCATACATACATGTAGGCCTATACAGTACAAAAAATAATAATAACAAATGGCCCCTAAAGTCTCCTCACAAGATTCCAAGTAAAAAGGCCTGTACACATGTACATCACTGAATCTCACCTGAAAGTAGCCCCCACATACAAAAATAAAATGTATTTCATATCCAACCCTGAAACAATTCACTCTGTATACATTATTTAGCCTAATCAACAAATCATTTGAAAGACAAAGTAATAAATCATGATTGGGAGGAAAGGTCGCAGATCTATGAAGGTCATTACTGTACTAGCATGACTGATTTATAGGACATATTCACCGTACATAAATATATCATTTAAAGGTTAGTGACATGATTGGGAACACTTGAAAATACCTAAGAACAAAATGAGTTGAAATATACATGTATGTACCAACTATACACTAATTGGAGTGGATCTCCCAGCTGGAAGGATTTGTTTGTAATTTGTTTACTTAAAGAGAATCAAGCATGAACATATTACTAGTATTTTAATTTTATCGGGGGCACGATAAAAATAGGACCCATAGAGAGCCACACAGCAGGTTTACCTGCCACAAGGGATATTGACAGTAGTAACTTTAGAATGAGTCAATGCTTGACTTCAAGATTTTCTCAGGAGAATCCTTGAGCACCCTCCATCCTTGCATAATTTACTTGATACTGCATGTAGAGTAGTTTCAGCCCAAGTTGAGGAGGGCAGGTCCAAGCTATTTGAAATGCGACGTACGGGACATTCAGAGGCTTTGAGAGAGCCTTATTCTAAAAAGAGAGACATGTGTTTAAATCTGTAGTGCAGTTTGGGAAGCTCTTAGTGGTCTTCTAACTGTGTAAAAACTACAGTATTGAAAACTTCCATTAACAAGGTTTATGTTAATTAATATGCTGTGTGACGTACGGGACTACAGAAAATGTGCTTTTTAAAGAAAAATGTTAATCACAAAAATTCTATGAATCTACATCAGTAATAAATTTCAGTCTGTGATATATTAATCCACTATACATTGCACCATTATTTACCATGAAGTGAAATAATTCAATGTTTGTTATTGCTTTTCTTCTGACTAAAATATAAAATGGTGCGTGTGACGTACGGGACATGTGACGTACGGGACAATTTTTCCTATGTAAAAATACATGTAAACAGACAATTTCATACATGATCTTGTTATTACAAGAATCTATAGTAATTAATTCTTTCCTTTCCTCATAAATTAAAGATTTTACAATTAAGCATCATAAAACTATGAACTAGCAGACGTAAATATTTGTAATTGCTATGCAACGGGCAGAACCTGGGGGGGTAATATATGGATCATTTGACATGCAAAACAATTTATTCGTTAGTGCAAATTAATTAGATATGTTTTAAAACACTAAATACAGCCTATTTGTCTTGCTGAATATTAGTTTTATAAGTTAAAATCTTAATCAGGCCTGCACAGTATCACAAAATGCATACTTTATAACATTTTATGTAGTAATCATTTGTAGCACATTGCTCTTACCTAGCCAAATGTCACCCAACACCACTAGTCTGCACATGCAGACCTTATTTTGATATGCAACATATCCAGTAAGTTTGTACATAATCAGTCTGTATGAAATTTACATCTTAACTTCAAGTATGATAACGCTTTCATTTGCAATCAAGAATAACTCACTTTACCCATGACCTGTACAAAAAAGGTCATATGCAAATTAGTGTCTGCATTGCAGACTACAAAATGTCCCGTACGTCGCACAGTTGTCCCATACGTCACAAATTTTAATTTGACTATATAATTAGAATGGAATTTACTGTCATTAATGTATTATTATATTTCAATGTGTGCTATCATAAATTAGAACTTTAAAAAATATTTTCCAAAACAATCAAGCTTTTCCCACTTTAAATCTAAAAAATTATATGCAAAATTGTGACGTACGGGACACTACATGTGGCACGTAATCTAATTAGCATAATTAATCATTGTTGACGCCTGAAATTTTTATCAAATAATCCTTATGAGGGAGTCTATAGGTCCTCCTGTTATATATTGCAAATACATCATTAGAATAATTTACAGATTTATTTACACAATGTCCCGTACGTCACGCTAATTAATTATTCGTACAAATTATTCCCCTGGCATTCGTCAATTTTACATTTCATACAGTTTTTTTTATATGTTCCACAAACTTCAAAATGTTGGCTTTAAAATGACATATAGTTTATGCCAATTCCACCTTGATGAATTTTTTGCTTCAGAGGGGACAATAGCTTGGACTTGCCCAGGACCACCCCCGATCATGTCATTTACCTTTAATCTACTACCAGCTTTCAATGTGTATAAATGAATTACCATCCATGTACATGTACGCACGCTAAACTTCAGTACGATGCTGTACTGTACATACACTGTACAACATAGCACTTATCAATTTTAACCCAATGAATATGGTTAAATGTAGATTTTGCTTACAGGTGTATTACACAAGAAAAATCCTTAGACATGGGTCCCCTTTTCATCAAAAAGATCCTTACATGTAGACAGGGGTCCCCTTTTCATCAAAAAGAGCCTTAGAAATGGGTCCCATTTTTCAAATTTTCGGCGCGCTTTGCGTGCGCAAACACTCACAATTTCTTAATTTTTGGCGCGCTTTGCGGGAAACATATGCTATTTTCAAATTTTCGGCATGCTTCATTCGCAAACATTCAAGTTTTGGGGAAACCCTTATACATGAGTGCCTATTTTAATGGCAAAAGGATCCTAGCTTAGATGTGGGTATGAGTTCGGTGTTCTCAGTGGCACCCCCATCTGAGTATTCCCCCCCCCCCCACTGGCATTTATGATGCAGTGCATGCTATGCATAATATTGTACACTGTACATAACAGTACTCAGACATCATTGCCTATGTACGTACAGTGTACACTGAACAAGTGTACAGTATACACTTGGACTGTACAATGATAAATGTGGCACTGTGCAAATTCAACTTTAATTTCACAAAAAGCTACCAACAAATTTAGTCATGAATTGGGTATCAAGCACACAGACAGACAAAGCCTGGCTGGAAATAAAATGAACGAGTACATGGTTCACAATTGAAACCAATGCCATTACTACATTCATGATTGAAAGACATGCAATACTGGATACCGTTTGTGACTATTTTGTTACAGAGCATTCTGAGGCCCACTCTCTTTTCGACCCTTTTGGTTTTGGGTTCCCACTATTGGAAGTATTCGGGGCATGGGTAATGTTGAGTTGTATTCATCTCTGATACCCGATTTATACTGAGAGTTTATACCCCGCTTCCGGTCCGGACCTGAAGCAGAGTAACTCCCAGTATAAATGGTTGATAAAAGTTTAGCCCGCACTAAAGTTAATCTTTAGGAGGTGGTTCAGGTCCGCATCAGGCCCGACCTGACCTCAGTATAAAACAAATCTCGATTTTAGCTCGGACTAAATTCAGTGACCATGAAGCGCACGTACGTATTGATAAATGGTTTTTGTGCTCACTGGAAGCACAGCTGAGGGGTTGATGGGTTACCATGACAACTGCTCCGGTCTCCTATGAAGCATGGATGCATGGTGGAGAATGGCAGTATAAAATGACCTATCCCGAGCTAAAAGTTATACCCTGCTCCAGAATCGAGCTAAAGTCACGCGCAGTATAAAAAGGGCATAAGATACAGGCATGCCATGTTGCTGACAAGATGACAAACTATTTCCCACGATCTGAGCGGATTCTTGTTCCAGACCCCATGACTTACAAACTGGACAAAAAAAACATTTGCAGTGAAACTTAATTTGCAACTTGGGCATCAGAATACAAGCATGCTCAGTAGCCTACAGTAGAGTAAAATGCACCTTCATCGAACAATGTAACCTTCTCAAATTTGACAAGTTTTTTCTAACACGGTTCATTGTAAATAAAATAGTAAAACTGAGCTTTCTACTGAGCTCTGCAAACTACATTTTATAGGCCTACAGTGTAACAGACAGGGTAAAAAAAATACTTGTCTTCTTCACGGTGGCTCTTTTGAAAGAAAGTAGCCCTGGCCCCTCAAGAACAGTTTGTAGTAGTCAGATTTTGGCTACTTTGGATGGTTAGGGGGCAAATCACCTTCAGCCCTCATGTTTAATTTTTTTTTCCACTGGTACCAGCATGTATGTACAAGTAGCTGCATCAATCATATCCAAAAAGCAAATTTATCCCAAATATCAGAAAAATTTTGTCCTACAGAAGAGCCCCCAAAATGTGTAAATTAGTGCTCAGAAGCTCCTTGTTAAAGAGTCTGGCATACTAAAAGAATATCTGGAAAGAACTGAAACAGGAAAAGTATTCTCCGAAAAGATAATTTTAATTTTTGTTTTCCCTGTGACTAGTCTAGACAACAATCACAAGATCCATGTACATTGTAGGGCGTTCATACGTGCTTTTTATACGTGTTTCGAACTGAGTTTCGTACGAAGTACGTATAAATTTCCCCGTGTGAATGCCATCGTACAAAGAAACTCAGTTCGAAACGCATATAGCTATCCTGACATTTAATCAGCGTTTCGAACGTACTTCGTACAACAATACGCGTATAACAGACGTATGAACGACTGGCTGTAGCAATACGTGTTTAACTGGGCGGGGCTTACGAATGTGACACTTCCAGTATATTACAGTCCATTTTCCTTCTTCATCGTTTCTCCAATTCTGCCTCTTTATTTTGTTATTTCTTTATTTTCTTCTCATTTCTATATACTCTTCTCTTTCTTTTTTCCTCATTAATTCCTTCTTTCTTCTTTCCTTTCTTCTTATCTTTCTTCCTTCCTTTTCTTCTGTCTTTTATTCATCCATTTTCCATTCTTTCTTTTTCTTTCTATCTTTTTTCTTCTTTTGTCTGTCTTTCATTCATTCTTTTTCCTTTCTATTTTTGTTGTATCTTTCTATCTCTCGTTCTTTCATTTCATCTTTCTTTCTATCTTTCTCTTTTTTTCTTTCTTTTTATATATTTCTTTCTATCTCTTGTTCTATCTTCCCATCTTTCTACTGTTATATCTTTCTTTCTATCTTTCTTTCCATCTATCTTTCTATCTTTTGTTCTATCTTTCCATCTTTCTACTGTTATATCTTTTTTTCTATCTTTCTTTTTATCTATCAATCTTTTTATCCTTCTTTCTTTTCGTCTTTCTATCTTTCTTTCAATCTTTCTTTCCGTCTTTCTATCAATCTTTCTATCTTTCTTTTTTCTTTTATTTGTCTGTCTTTCAGTCATTCTTTTTCCTTTTCTTTCTATCTTTTGTTTCATCTTTCTTTCTGTCGCTCTTTCTATCTTTCTTTCTATCTTTCTTTCCATCTTTCTTTCCGTCTTTCTATCTTTCTATCTTTCGTTGTATCTTTCTATCTTTCTTTCCATCTTTCTTTCTATCAATTTTTTATCGTTCTTTCTTTTCGTCTATCTTTCTTTCCGTCTTTCTATCAATCTTTCTATCTTTCTTTCTTTCTATCGTTCTATCTTTCTTTCTATTTTTCTTTCTATCTTACTTTCTATTTTTCTATCTTTCTTTCTATCTCCCTCTCTTTCTTTCTGATTCTTGCTTCTTTTCTTTCTTTTTTTCTTTCTTTCTTTGTATCCTCCTTCCTTCCTTTATTCCTTTTGCTCTCTGTACCTCCATGATATGAACAACCAGAATTACGTCAGAGAATTCACTGTGGGTGGTCCTTATACAGTGTACGTGTATAGGCAATTGCTGAAACTACGTATGAACGCCATACCAAGTTATACGCGTTTCGTACGATACACGTACGAAACGCGTATAAACTTCACGTATGAACGCCCTAGATATGATGTACACTGTACATGTACAATGTAGTGCAATAAAGGCTTGCTGTCCAAAATGTTCTGAAATGTCTGTGGGCACAACAAAGCATAAACATAATTTACAAAGTGACCATGAATATCTTTGAAATGGATGCTGATTGCTGAACATCAGGGTTATTCTAATGAATCAATGCCATACATG
>JZLH01S0508961.1:15861-26490 GCA_001188425.1 Eucidaris tribuloides
GTTCAGTCGCCACTGTATGTTACAGATTTTTCGTCCACTGACAATTATTAATGTGGTCATTTCTATCTGTACGCGACCAAACACCATTTCTAACTGTTTGTAAAGGAAGTTTGGGTGTTGATTCTCCTTTTTGCAAAAAAGTGGTGTTTGAACACCCGGAACACCCTCCTCCCAACACTCACGCATACGTGTATAAGTATATCTTAATGTTTGATGGGTGATACGCCAATAACAAGCATAATTCTCATTAGAATAAGGAATTTTGATCATTACTTCGAAAAAAATGTGCAAAGCCTCTTTTAGGGTATTATAGTGTTACATGTGCTGTTATGCTTATTTCAAAGAGTTGAATCCAGTATGTTCTGGAAACATTTAGACACAACTTCGTACAGGGTCCCATTGGGCAATAATTCCATTTTTAGAATGGTATATTATATTAAGATACAAGCGCTGTTAATTTGAAATGTGTTTGAATAAATAGCTGACCTAATTTATTTTCAAGTTATCTTAGTATATTCTTTGTTTAAGAAAATGAAATTCCAGATATCTACACATAAAACAGTACCATTTGTCTAATTTTATTTGATTAGTGTTAAGATATCATCAAAATATACATTACAATTTCACAGATAAACCCTGTTATTTTCCAGAATAAATGTTCAGACCTATAGAGATGTGTTAATTTTAAGTAATAAATTGACAACTAACATTCTCCTGTACATGCATTTGTACACGACGAATGGCAGTCCCTAATAGCTCTCGAACTTATAAATGTGTCAATTATTTTTTAAAAGCGTGGCATACAACCTAAAACTAAACTACATTATAGGATCTTGGATTATCACATTAAATTGTTCACACTTAGTACAAAACACTCAACTGGATATTATGCGTTTTAGCTGTACATAGGTTTAACTTGTTTACATGAAAGCTTTAAATTACACTGATTTAGTATTATGTGCGTGATGTTCGTAGTGCTGTTACGGTGATATTACATTAAATTTCATCTCAAAAACTATTTTCTTAACTTTTAATCAACAAACACACTAAGAAAAATTGCTTAAACTTTGCCCTTTTGCCAATGTCTCACTGGGGGCACCTTTATGGGTGCAACTTTGCACCTTTCAGATCAATGTTACTCTGGGATGCACTTTTAAAAATGCGACTTTGGAGCTTTAAATGTCTGAAAGGTGCAAAGTTGCACCTGTACAGGAGCTCACAGTGTGACATTAGTCTGCACCGTAAAAGGTGCAAAGTTGAACCTATTTTTCCTATCGTGAAGACTAATCGTAAGCGAAATACAATTTCTTTTCCATTTCCCTAAAAACAGTATAAGTGATAAGATCTCTTAATTTAGGAAAATGTCACAGGCAAACCAACTGATTTTATCAGAGATAGGCCTAATGATGGCCGTCTGTTTGTTTTGTTAGAATGAAAAACCTGATCACACTGCATTTTGTCACAATATATTGTCTTTGCAACGCTTTAAGTATATAGTAATTATCGTGCAAAAACATTGTGCCATAAACTTTTTAATATATATTTAATGATTTCATTTCGACTGAAGAAATAGCCGCATATCGTACGGACCCGAAACAACGGTGAGCACAGATAGGGCGAATCGTTAAGAGGCTGTTGGCGTAGCGTCATCCCATCGCACGGTTTTCGGATGACGCGAAAGTCGAGAGAGATTTTTTCGAACAGCTCGTCGTGACAGTAATAGATCAGAACAGTATGTAGGGGTATCCAGCCAATATGGAAGATCACTCGGATAAGTCAGAGGTGCGTGTGGCTTTTTGGTTCGGCCGACGATAATCGTGTTTTTGTGTGCGCTCTCGGCGTTTAGGTTGTTACGTCTTTGCTAGGCTGTCTTCTTATCGCGCCATGGCGGATTCCGTGCTGAGCGGAGACCCATTGTTGCGTATATGCGGGAACACTTGCCTTCGTAGTTATCGAGGTTTTTCGGCTGTCAAAATCACCCCAGTTTTAAGCTCATCGCTGACATACGTTTTGTTGGCAAAACCATGACCACGAAAGGAATTCATATCAGCAGTAGACAAATCTGCCAAGACCAGGGTGTCATCTGTCGTGCTCCTGATATCGTGATCTCTAGACAGGCCAGATTTGAAGCCCTTCGACACATTTTTGCTGCCCATGACGCGAATTCTGGCGTAGATACGGACATACAAAATCAAGATTATGAGGAACGGTAACACGAATGTGAAAACGATGGAGACCACGCTTGATTCGAAAAAGGAGGTGTAGTTGGGGTGACATTTGTCGGACGCATATGGTGGCGGTTGAAGGAAATCCCACAGTGTAATAAAACCAAGCCATATCATGAATGGAATAAACCAGGTGAAGAAATTGGCGATTACAGCCTTCTTCTTGCTGCGGCTTTGATAGTGTTTGATCGGAAAGTATGTGGCGAAGTAACGATCGATACACACAACGACCACACCCATGACAGACACGCTGACCAGACTATGTTGGACGCCCTGGAAGATTTTGCAAAAGGCGCTTCCAAAGATCCACTTGCCGTAGACGATGAAAGTGGCGCGCAGAGGCATGTTGAACAACCCGACGCACAGGTCGGCAAGGGTCATGTTCAGGATGTAGTAGTTGTTGTAGGTGCGGAGGCGTTTTTCGACGCAGAAGGCGAGGAGGATGAGAACGTTGGTCATAACGGTCAAGGCCGTCACGAGCCCCATTCCGATTATTCCCGATAGATCGGACAAGGATATGGCGCCACTTTCTGGCTGAACCGTTGATATATTGGTTGGCGGAGTCGCGGTTTGGAAATCGTCCTGTCTCATGGTGGATTCGTCGTGCGGTGACCAAGATTCCGTCATGTCGTTGGTGATTGTTGTACGACGTACGCTGAAAGCAAAGATTTGACGAAGTTGCTCGGCGTGGTGGTGGTGTTTTAGTGGCCGCTAACTCGCGATACAACTCTGTGCCTGACTGTGATTGAAGCTGGTCTTGGTGAGAAGGTCTTGATGGGTTCTTTTGGAAATTGTAAAAGAAAAAAATAAGGTTTCAATTTGGAGATTACTTAAAAATGTATCATCATCACAATTTTACATTGGGGTGGAATATTTTGTCATGGTTACAATCAACCATTTACAGATTCATGCACGTAACCTCCCTCCCCAAACACGCCTACCCCGTCTGAAAGGCAATTTTTGAAGAAAAGAAATGTAAAGAGCAAACATGCATGGCAAAAAAAAAAAAACAACCTTTCAGTGTAGCAGGCCGTTCTTGTATTACCTAACTGCGTTAGTAATAATTATCTTTTTAACTCTCTTCTCTTAAAGAGCACGTTCACTTGAAACATCATTGCAATCAGGCGATTGTTATGTAATTTTTGTTACGGTTAGACTCTATAAAATTCAAATCAGTGGGTGAAAGCTAGTGCCTGAAACCTAGTTTACCGTATAACAACTTGAGCATAGGCCCAGTTACAAATGATTTCTCGTTTATATTCCAAAAACTTTATCGTATGAATTCCAATTTTTGAACACTACATTTTCATGTACCTATCTTTAGTGGGATGAAATCTGAGCAAAAATAGTTTGGTGAAATTGGTTTGCAAATCAAAAACACAGTCTTTAATGTCTCATCTACTTAGTATTAATCTAGGTAACACCAAATTATTTCCAATCTTTGCAAAGGGTTACTTTTTAGTAGTTTTGAGCTGTGTTGAGTTACCCTATTTTGTTGTTTCGAAATACCGTAATCTATTTGTATACCTTTTTGTCATAGATGGTCTGTGTGCAACGTATTTTTGAAGTGTATATATTCGCCCGCAAGCTCGCAACAGAAAACTAAATTTTTCATTCGATACCCTATGCCAGCTAGCGCCAATCAGAATGGGGTGGGAGTTTACATGGAGTGTACTACGCACGTGTACGTATTCGGGTTAAAACATTCATGGCGATGTAGGCTGTAAGCGACGCTTTGCCTTACTTACATGTACATGACATTGATCGCGAGAATTTAGTCGGCTCCGAATTTCCTGTACAAATGCGTCCGATTCGGAATCGTAATGTGTTTACTTTTCCAATGTTGTTTTCGCCATATTATTATTATTCTAGTGTACATAACACGTTGCTACGGGAAGCCGGATGCCCGTGTTAACCCCTATGGATTTTCAGAATCTGCGGAGGCAAATGGGTTAAATTGCCATACTATAACACATTCCAAGAGAAAAGGTCACCTTATCAGCTACTGGGGGTGCTTAGTCCCGCGTAACTGTGATTTACGTAATGCTACAGCAACCCCCCAAGATTCTGGTCACATCCCTTGGCGGATTAGTCCATGGGTGTCTATTATAATGTCAGAATCAAATACAACGTTAATAACATGCAACTCCAAAGAACCATTTACTGGCGGGTGTATTAGACACAAATGCACATCTACAACAAAACATGACCAGCTGGTGTGACATCGGCGATAATCAATCGCAGGTTGCGACGAAATGCGGTTTACGCAGTGTTGCATTTTCCTTGCCATTCCCCGCAATTCGACGACCGTACTGGTATTGTCCTACGAGCAAAGCTATAGCGACACATACTCCCTCTACTTGAAAAAACGAAACGAAGTTTGCCGCTGGGTGGATGAATGATTCTGTGCCCAGGCGAAACCTGCGACAAAGTTTTGGTTCAAGACACTCGGCGCAGCAAATTTTGAAAAATAAAATAAAAGTTGAACAAATTATCCTTCATTTCAATTATATGCAAGTCATTGTGAGAACTAGCCATTTGGAGCAATATTTCAGTATAATTTTGTTAAGAAAGGTGAATTACAGAGCATATTCTTGAGCTACGACTGCATGAAACAACCACTCATTACTTTGTACACAAAAGTATAGAATTGTCCCCATGTGTGGCAATTTTGGGACCACAACGGAAAATTTGAGTTACAGTTAACAACAGTGGGGAACCCTAGTGATAATTTTTTTCTTGGGTAACCCGCTTCGGGGTATAGTGCGTCATAAACGTACCATTGCGCGACCCGCTGCGGGGTGAATATCAACAGTCTTGTTCATTGTTAGTTACGAGTTGCCTGGAAGTATTTTTTATGCTTAAGCTTCATTCCTATAATCAAAGTCTTAGAATTTCCTTTCTATATTGTATCATCAGACTGCAGATTGTTTGAAGGCAGGCGTTCCATCCATCCTACCCATCACGATGAGTTAGGCCCATGTTCCCGCGTTCAGCCAATATGTACATTGGAGACTGTTGGGTGCTCACGAGTCTACCAAAACGAAACCTTTAACGCAGTGTTCCGGGAAGAAGAAGAGCCAAAGTCTAGATTAAGTGGGTAAATGGTGTTACTCTTACGCCACCTCAGGTGTCACTTTTAATTCGAATGGTGCAGTGAACATGGTAAAAGGCATTATGTTTCGGATTAGTCGTCCATTTATCTGTTCGGCTATTGGGGAAAAACAACAAAACGAGAAATTGTACAGAAACAAGGACTACGGGTGAAACAAAAGGGCAGGACACAAACCTTATATTTTGGACCAAATCTTTGAATGGTCAGGGGTCATACGTCAATGAACTAATTTTCACAAATGTCCTTCACCTGTAACTATGTGGTTGAATTGTTTATGATTATACAGTGTGTCTAAAAAAAAATTGTGCAAGTTAAAAGTGCCCTCTTAGGTAATGATAAGAACATTTATGTGACGTCATGCTTACATCGCCATCAATGGCATAATCTGAGCTATCAAATGCCGTTTGTTCTGTTCAGTTTGCTTGTTTTAATCCTGAGATATGTTTAGTTTAACACGAAAGGGTAAAATCACAAATGTGTCACTTTTACTACAGCCAATAATAGCATCAGGCCCTCTTCCCGTAAAAATGACACAATTGTGATTCTCGAGATCAAAACAAGCAAATTCAACAAAACAAACAGCATCTTAAAGCTAATAAGTTGCCCTTAATGTTGACGTAAACATGTGTCACAATAGTATTTCTAACTGTCAAAGAGGGCGCTTTTCTCTTGAACAATTTTTGTGACGTGTTGCAGCATGTCTCAAAAAATTGCAAGTGAAAGCGCCCTCTTCGGCAATGAGACAATACCCTGGTGACGTGATGCTTGCATCACCATCAGGAGCGAAGTTTAGCTTTCAAATGCCATTTGTTTTGTTCAATTTGCTTGTTTTAATCTCAAGATATAATGTAAACAACAGAATGGTGGAATCACAATTGTGTCAATATTACAAGGGATTTTAGTAAAAACGGCACAATTGCAATTTTACCCTTTCTTATTCAAATTATCATATCTCAAGATTAAGACAAACGAATTGAACCAAACTAACGGTATTTGAAAGCTAAGACTATGCTCCTGACGATGATGTCAACATCATGTCACGAGAGTATTTTCTAATTGCCAAAGAGGGTGGTTTTCACTTGCACAATTTTTTTGAGACTAACTTTAAATTGGTAATGTGAACTGAGAACTTTTTATCCAGACGTGAGTTTTCTACCTATACGTCTGCGTTTTTACGAATATTAATGGAGTAGAAATGTCTTGAAACAGAGTCCTAGAATAAAGTGCACTTTATTTTTTTTTTAGAAATAAGATGAGTTTTTTGGGAAATATGTATTTCTATCTTTAATTTGTGCTGCAGTATAGTGAAAATATTATTTAAAAAGAAGAAATTTAGTGTGAGGCGCACTCCCAACTTCTTTTCAGAAAGTCTGTTTTAAAGTATTTATAAATACAATTTGATAGAAAGATGTTCAATCAAAAGAATCTTACAACAGAGTGCACTCGGAACTTGTTTTCAAAAATAAAAAAGGGCCTTTCTGTTTGTAAATATCTTTTTGCATCTACAGTGTGTCTCAAAAATAATTGTGCAAGTAAAAAGCGCCCTCTTAGGTGATGAAAAAACATCTTTGTGACGTCATGCTTACATCACCATCAAGGGCATAGTCTTAGCTTTTAAATGCCGTTTGTTCTGTTTAGTTTGCTTGTTTTAATCCTGAGATATGTTAAGTTAACAACGAAAAGCTAAAATCACAAATGTGCCACTTTTACTACAGTCAGTGTAGCATCAGGCCCTCTTTCCGTAAGAGTGACACAGTTGTGATTCCCGATTTTGTTTACAAGATATCTCGAGATTAAAATAAGCAAATTGAACAGAACAAACAGTATTTAAAAGCTAAGACTTTGACCTTGATGTTAACGTAAACACGTGTCATAGCAGTATTTTCTAACTGTCAAAGAGGGCGGTTTCACTTGAACAATTTTTTGAGACGTGTTGCAGCATGCCTCAAAAAATTCTGCGAGTAAAAAGCTCCCTCTTCGGCAATTAAAAAATACTCTGGTGACATTATACTTACATCACCGTCAAGGGCAAAGTCTTAGCTTTCAAATGCCATTTGTTTCGTTCAATTTGCTTGTTTTAATCTCGAGATATGTTGTCAAAAACAAAAGGGTGGAATCACAATTGTGTCACACTGACTCGAGACTGTAGAAAAGTGGCACAATCGCAATTTTACCCTTTCTTATTCAAATTAACATATCTTAAGATTAAGACAAGCAAATTAAACAAAACTAACGGTATTTGAAAGCTAAGACTAAGCACTTCACATTGACGTAAGCATCATGCCACAAGAGTATTTTCTAATTACCAAAGAGGGCGGTTTTTACTTGCACAATTTTTTTTGAGACACACTGTATAAGCAAGTGATAAGTCTATTTTGAAGTATTTATGGGTTATTAAGTAAAACAGTTTTCAAACAAAAGATTGTTAGAGTGAGGCACAGTCAGAGCGTTTTTCAAAACTGTATTTTTCTTTTCGCAAAGTCTATGACAACAGTTTTATAGAATCGTCTTCCAACAGAAGAATATTCAAATGTACTTACAACTGTTTTCAAAGCTGGAAACTAACTTTCGGGTATGTCTTACAAGTTTGGTTAGTTTTCTGTAATTATATTTCACTATTTGGCAGACAAATGTTTTCTGGTTTAAGAGTCTATCCATTTGTTCATCCGTCACACTTTTTTGATAGATTCCAATTAATTTCTTAACATTAATTTTGTACGATTAACAGGTTAAACTTTGGTTAATAGGCGTAAGATCACTGACTTATAAGAGGCTGAGAAAAGTTATAAAAATTAAGAAACGCCTTTCAAGTGACATGGACAGAATCTGAGACATCGGAGATCATTTTCTGTTAAAAGAAAATACTCATATAGTTGTGTATCTTTTTTTGAAAAAATTCTAGATTATAACATGCATTGCTTTCCAATTTCAGATATTGTATTTTATCAGTCGTAAAGTAAATTACAAGTCTTTATTGGTTAAATTTGCGGTTACGTTATATTTTGTCATCAAGCTATTTGTAAACGTATGTAAATTTACATTATCTTCGAAGAAACAGTTCAGTTCATATTGCATATTCATTGGCATTAAACTTTTGAGTTACATGCATTGACAATAAATGTCTCATGTGTTAAATTCTTGTAAGTCATTTGTCTTTCCGAATCCTCAATACAATCTTCATTGATCTACAAACATACAATTCATTTGTCTAGGTTTATCAATCTAATGTATATTCGTTGTGCACTGACCGCACTATTTGCTCATAGTGTAATGTTCCGTGACCTGCTAAACCTACTTGATTGCAATTTTCTCGCAAAATCACCTAAACTTCAGAGAACAGATTACAAAATTAAGGAAAAACTGGGTTACTGAGTAGTACATGTATAATTAAGGGGAGCCTTTGCCTTACTTGCTTAAAAAAATAAACTGCTGCTGATTTGGTAAGGTTACAACACGGCCGTAGGGAATGCTGGTGAGAGCATGTAAATTGACAAATGAAATAAATCTTTAAGTCGTTTACTACGAAATACATCCTTTCATTTGGGTAAAATCATATATCACAGAATGTAATCATTCCAAATTTGTCTGACATAGAAAAAGGGCACATATGTTTGTGTGTGTGCATGTGTGCGTGTTTGTTGTTTGTGTGTGTGTTAGTGTGTGTATGCGTTTGTGTGTGTGTGTGTGTGTGTGTGTGTGTGTGTGTGTGTGTGTGTGTGTGTGTGTGTGTGTGTGTGTGTGTGTGTGTGTGTGTGTGTGTGTGTGTGTGTGTGTGTGTGTGTGTGTGTGTGTGTGTGTGTGTGTGTGTGTGTGTGTGTGTGTGTGTGTGGTGGGTGGATGGGTAGAAGAAGTGATTGCTCTATCTTGTTAATCCCAAAGTTATTTGTGAGAAGGAAATACAAAGGAATCAGCAGTGTGGAATAGGAGAATTTCTGTAGCAGCGTATCTTACTTTGTAAGATCATTCGCATTGGTGCAGTAGTCCGTTTCCATGGTAACAAAAGACAAGTTTTGACGCGTTGTGTGATTATAGAGGCGAATATTTCGACATTCTATACAGCTCAGCAGCAGGTTGATAACGGTATATTGAGTGTCACTCGAGGTCGTAGCTGGAGCGGAGTGACAATGGTGGGTCTAGAAAAAAAACTACCGCCATGTAGGTGTAAGATTTGAGGTCTTTTGCGCGGTCTGAACAGGCTTAGTAACAAGACTACAACTGTTGTGTTTGATTTAAATTTATTTTTTGCTTTTCGGTTTTTTGTTGGGGGGGAGGCGGCTGATAGGGGGGTGTCTTCCTGCCGTTCGCGTGGCATTAGGATTCCAGGGGCCGCTTTCGATTCATGTTTCGTCGGATGGGGGGGGGGGGAAGTGAAATAAATGCGCCCATAATTTTCGGGGCGCGCCGCAATCGTAAAGGACAATAGTTTTTGGCGCGGCATAAAGACGCAGCCGAAATTGACATATTTTGTATGTTTATCTACAGTATTTTTATGTGCCGTGCTTAATGGTTTTTTTTTTTTTTTAATAGTTGGTTCCATGATGTTTCAAAAAACATATATTTGCAATGCATAATTATGATCTTTTTTGTTCAGTTTGTCAAGAATAGATTGGGGGGGGGGTGGCAAATCGATATGTTTGGCGCGCGCCAATCATTTTTATGGGGGGGCTGATCGCTCCCTATGAAATAGGATAGCGGCCTCTGAATGATTCAGTAGAGTGCATTTCCTATTTGTTGAGTGAATTTGCAATTTTAGGCGTTGAGAAATAGATTTACGTCAAGCATGTATTTAATGGTTTCTCAGGAATTAATGCTTGAACTTTTACTTCTGCTAAGCGAAGTTTTGAAAGGGGTATTGGAATTCAAGCGTTACGGATCGGGAGGGAGGTCAATATCTTGCCGGATGCACACTACTTTCCTAGTTTTTGACCAATAGGGCTTAATAAAATTTGGGCGCACACACATATTGAGTCTTGGGCGAAGGATGTGGCCAGACGCTATTTTTCGAATGTGCGCAGGAAATTGCGTTAGATAGTAATGACATATTTGGGGCAAAAAAACAGAGTAAAACTAGCGTTGTCAAGCCACAGTCTTTTGTTTTTTGCTTTTACCAATGCGGGGCTCATCGAAATTTGGGCACACATCAATTTGGTCTTGCGAGGAAGATGTGCAAGATGCATATTTCGAATTGTAAGAATTTTGCGTTGTGCATGGTTAAGAGCAGTATTTCATCATAACAATATGTATAGGTCGGCTGAGGATACGATACTATCGGGGCAGTTTGGTCTGGAT
>JZLH01S0508984.1:61302-72195 GCA_001188425.1 Eucidaris tribuloides
TTTTTCAACTTGTCAAAACGAGTGGGGGGGGGGGGCAAATCGATATATTTGCCCGCAATATTTTTAATTGGGGTGTCGACTGCCCCCTTGCCACTCCAGTATCGACGCCCCTGTGCGCGCGAACTGTAATCAGCTAGCGACCTCGAGATATCGAGCCGTGCACACACCGTTTACGTACACAACAAACACGCTATCGAGCGAGTGATGGTTAATCTTAGTTGGAGGTTAACCTGTACTAGCTGAGATTCTGTAAGCAGCACTTTCAGGAAATTTGGGTATCTTGAGAGCTGAAATTGGTGTCAGGAAATGGGGTCGTCAAAGCGGCACGTTCCCGTACCACCAATATACATGAGTGTAGCCCTTCCGTCTCCCGGAGCCTCACACACACATATTTTACCCGATTTCCTTAGAAGCCGTCCAAAATGTCTGAATATAATACACAAGCTTGTACTTGTACCGTGTCCTAAATCATACTATCAAAATGTCACATGCAATTGTCTTGGCGCCAGTTTTCGCTGGGGGGGGGGGGAGGGTGGGGGATGGAATGTCCCTGGGGGATTGTCTGGGAGGTAGTTGTCCTGGGGGAATGTCCTGGGGACATTGTCCAGGGATGTTTCCGCACGGGAGAGTTGTCCCTAAGGGAATTGTCCTGAAGGTATGTTTAATCGTACTACTTGCTGTTATATTTCCCGAACTTAAAGATTGTGTCATTGATTTGCACGTCAAAAAACACCTAAATGAATGAATCAGCTGAAATCATATCCAATGTGAAGATTAATATAAATAAACACCTCTCATAGAGACTTGGGGGTAAAGTATTGAGTTTCGGTGAAAATCCTGGAAGTTTAAACTTGATCCTTTTTAATTACTCAGAAGCAATTTCAAAAAATCCCGGCGTCCAAACGTGCACCTGCCGTTCCAAAATTGTCCGACCAGCCGTTAGCCAAGGTCGTGCGGAGGTTAGCCCGTTTAACCAATCAAGTGCGCTCCGCTGTCCTTGCGATCGATACACAATAACCGGATTCGCAGTTTGAGCAATAAATTGAAACTCAGCGAAAGAACAACATTCTGGTAACATGTCGTTATCAGTTTTTCTCATAAAACAACAAATTCATGACGTATGGATCTCAAACTTTCACACACGCATTTGTAAGTACTAACTACCGTTTGGTATGATAATGAAGGAAGTAAGGACTTGCACATCCCTGACACAATCTTTAAATAATGTACTATGTTTTTCAGAATTATATTGTCACATTGTATGTATATTATGTTGTATGCTATTTTTTGTATGACGAATGTGTATTTTGATTTGTCAATAAATGCAGAAACTTCTGTTAAAATAATAAATAAAAGATGATTACCTTCAACAAAGTTCCTTTTACCCAGTACGTGTACAAACCAATCGAGGGTACATTTAACTTATTGGGGCAAACAGTGGGAGGACCTTATTTGGCTACCCCTTGAGGGCACTAAGATGAGAGGCCAAATGACATTTTTAGGCACAAAATGTACCCCTTCGTTGAACTTGTTTAGCCAACTGTGTCTTCTCAGTACTGTATGACGTGCCTAGTCAGGGGGAAAAAGAATAAAAAAAAACATAATATATAACAGATAACAAATAAAAGAAATTCACCCTAAGGGACGAAATGCGTAGATTAAAAAAAAAACGTGTCATTTCACAAAGGGCACAATTCACTTTTTTGGGGGGGGGGGGCAAGTGCCCACTCTACCTCACTGATTCCGCTGACCCTGAACTTGCTGCAACGTTGAGTAAACAAACATAACTAATGCAATCAAGCAGTGTTCAATAAGTTTGCTATGATAAAGGAAAAGTATCAGGAGGACTAACATTGAAAAGACTTGTTCCAAAGTGGTTTTAAGACTAATTTCTAACGCGGTTAGCCCCATTTTTCCTTTCGGTTTTATTTTTGGCCAGCCGAGGGAGTGTGGGCAAGTGCCCCCCGTAGTTACGCCACTGCATTATTGTACAGGTATTTGTGAATCGCAGACAAACATTAACTATCCCGATGAGTTCGTAATGTTTTGTAATTTTCTACGATTTTTATACAACATCTGTGGTAATGAATTTAGGTTCATGCAATAATGACGTCAATTCCTGGTCAATGTTATACCGAGTGGCCCAGAAATCGAATTGGCACATTAAATGGTTATTTTCCAAAATAAAGTGCCAGTAAGAATGACATTAACATGATCTATTTGGGTCGATAACTTACCATTTGAAGGCAATTTTTGTGAACGATGGATAATAAGTTGTGCACCTAATACATGAAGAGAAACGGAGTTTAACCTACGAGCGTACATGTATACCTTATTAGGAAACCTATTTATTATGCTGTAAGATTTTTGGTATGATATCTGGTTTTGGTTTTCCTGGGACATACTGCTGTTGTAGGGGTAGCAGCAGTAGCAGTAGTGGTGGTAATATAATTAATACTTGTATCAGTATTGACAGAAATAGTAGTAGTAGTAGGAGAAGCAGTGGTAGTACTGATGATAATACTTTACTTATTCCATTCATTTCAAATGTCATAAAAGCAAACAGTACAATAGTGTATATATAGTGAAAATGCAAAAAAATTAGAATAATAATGAAATGATTGCTAAATAAGATAGGCAAATGCTCCCACCATAAATGCGTGGAAAATGGAAGGGGACACTTTGACACAAAGTCGGTTTCATAAACAATACAAAAATATAACACATAACACAAATGACACATGATAAGTTTAAAACTGGACAAAATTTTAACCTTTTTAGCTCAATGATAAGGACATTTATGATTATATCGAGCAAATAATAAATATGCAACAGAATAATAATGACAATAATGATAATTATTACAATATATTATGATTGAAAAACGCCTTTCCATTCATTACTCGTTTCATGGTCAAGGAAGTTAGCTGTTTCAACCTAAAATTACACACGTATTAATGTATGGTTCTTTTTTTCGTAACTGCACTGTGTTGAAATATTGTTAAATGCATTTTTGTTTATTTTGCCTTGTCTACGTTACTTTCAGAAATGAGTGAGGTTATTCAACTGCCCAGCAATGGTAAGTAATTTTTTAAATTATTAATATTAATGTCATTATTACTGCTTCTTCTTCTTTTCTTCTTTTTCTTTTTTCTTGTTCTTCTTCTTGTTTTTCTTGTTCTTGTTCTTCTTCGTTTTCTTTTTCTTCTCCGTCTTCTTCATCTTCTTTTTTTTCTTCTTCTTCTTCTTCTTCTTCTTCTTCTTCTTCTTCTTCTTCTTCTTCTTCTTCTTCTCATTGTTGTTATTATTGTTGTTTTATTATAATTGTTCAATATATGATATTATATTGATTTTATCACAATTTTATTTTTCATCTTTTTTCTTCTTCCGGGCTCTTTCTAATCATCTTTTTGTGCTCATAATATCGGATCGAGCTCATGTCCACATGTTTAAGCAGCAGGGGCGGTGGAACATATTTTCGGTTGGGGTGGGGGTGGGGCAAAGCCCCAAAAGAGCACTTTCATGTAAAAGGGGGAATGTGCACATGCAGATACTTTCACCATGAGATTAAGTTTTGTGCGTAAAGTTGATGTTCATTTTCGCTGGACTGTAACTTGAGCAACCCGTTTTTGAAGAAAGTTAGCATTATTAAAACGTGAAATGTATGTATTTGAAAATTTTCGAAGTTTTCAGTTGTAAACTCGCTTTGTGGTCTATTCTGGTGCTAATTACAACTCTGTGATTTTTTTTTATTTGAAGTGTGTTAAAACAATAAAAAACATCAGTCTAGATCAAACGGATTCATAGGAAACGATTAACTAACCCTTTTTTGGAGGGCAGGGATGAAAAAACACGTACATATTTCGTTATGAACAATAGGAATCAGTGGCGTACCGTGGGTCAACTCATTGGGGGGGGGGGCACCCAGTCGCTCACCCAAATTGTATTTTCAGATGATGAATTTAATGCGCCATGTACGCCAAACGTATAGTATATACTGAAATGCTAGGTTTTCATGTTAACGTGTACCCATTAACCAATTTTGGGTAATTTTTTAATAAATCGCCATTTCCATTGTTATTTTTACAGAAATTATGTGTTTGCATGTATGTCTTGATTAGGTAAGAAAAAATTCCGCGAGCGAGCGTAGCGAGCGAGCGGTTTGGAAAATTTTGAAAAGTGCAAGAAGAAAACTCTGCTTTTGTGGTGTGTTCTTGTCTAAGTAAAGTTCCGGAAAGTAATTTAAACTGGCAATGTGAGCCCACAAAAATGGAATGTGCAGGCCATTTTCATGTTTATTTTTACAGAAAATATGTGTTTGCATGTATGTCATGATTAGTGGAGAAAACATTCCGCGAGCGAGCGTAGCGAGCGAGCGGTTTGGAAAATTTTGAAAAGTGCAAGAAGAAAACTGGCATTTTGTGGTGTGTTATTTCTTAGTAAATCGAAATAATTTAAAGCTGCAATGTGAGCACAAATGGAATTGTGTAAATGTTTATTCGGGCCCGTAGCCATCAATTTTCAAGGGGGAGAGGTGCATAAATGAAGAAAAGGGATTTTCGACAGGGGCCACTGAACCTATTTTTTTTGTGGGTATAGGGGCTGACCATTCTAACGGGTGGAGTCCGGGGGCCCCGCCTTAGAATTCCCAGGTGGGGGTCAGGGGGCGGAGCCCCCTGAAGTTCTCGGGTTCGAGAAGTTTCACAAGGCCATTTTGATTCTCTGCAAACCCCATTTTTCGTTAAATGGATAGTCAATTACAACTAAAACTCCCCCGCTTTCAAACTTTTTGGCACTTCCGAAGCTATAACTTTTTCATTCTTAAATCCTGATAGGAGTTTATTTTCTAAAATGGTGATAATCTATTGGGGGTCAGGGGGCGGAGCCCCCTGAAGCCCATGAATTCCAACAATATGTAAGCTCATTTTGACCTTGTGATAACACTATTGTTTTGTGAAATGAACAGTCAAAACCAATTAAAAACCACTCGCTTTCAATCTTTTTTCACTTCCTACGGAATATTTTTTGTATCATGAACTGCATATAAAAGTTAATTTCAAAACATGATAATAGTTATGGGGGTCAGGGGCGGAGGCCTTGGAAGTTCATGAGTTTCAGCAGTTTTATGAGTATATTTTGACCCTCTATTAACATTTTCTAATGAACATTCAACAGTAATTTTCAAAAACATGTGATTATACGTAGTTTTGAAAAAAAAGTGTACCTTTCAGATGAGGGAGGAGCATACGCACCTGACGCAACCCCCTGCGGCTACAGGCCTGTAAATTGATTCATATAACCCTTCTATCTGGTTTGAAATTAATGCCTTATGGGCTCTCAGTTTAATTTTGTACTGAGGAACGCAGAAAAACACACAAGCAAAAGGTATGTCACGCAGCTGATGGATTTTGGAGGAAGAATTTCTAAACAAAATTGTTTGATTTTGATAAGTGTATCTGCAATTGCCTCTGCTATCGCTGGTTTGAAGTAAGTTATATAGGTAACCCTGCGAGCGAGCGGTATTGAAGCTAAAATAGGGAGAACTTGTAAACTCATTCCATTGCGCATTCTGGCTTTCTGAAATCGAACCCTAAATTTGTCCGATCAGACGAGAAAGCTTCCATAATCACATTAAGTTCTTTCAACAATTTGAGCACTGTGACGAACAACAAACATTCTTGTTCATAAAAAATACATGTTTATATTTGACTCAAAAGATGTATCTATGTTCCGAAATATTTCAACGACTGATAACCAAAACAATCCCACCAACACCAGAAAACATTCGTCAAAGATTCTATATAAGCGGTTAGATCTCTGATCAGCTCACTATAATCCTCTCGATAAGAGTGACTTCACTTCATCTGGATGTTAGTGAAATACACAAAAAGTGCTGAACTGTACGTGGCATCTCTGTCATTATTTATAATATGAGACCCGAACATTCACATTGTGTGCACGATACGCGGCCACTTTAAATAGACGAACAGAACTATAGGCCTATATTACGCAGTTTTCAATAAGTTATAGATAAAAAAAACAAGTTTACTTAACATAAGGATTATAATGTAGTCTCATTAGTCTATCTCAAAAGGTGATTTAAGATCAATGTCTAACTCGGTTCGCCCCAGCTCTTCTTTTTCTTTTTCTTTCCTTTTTTTCTTTCGTTTTTTTTTTGCCGGTCCGATTCGGGGGGGGGGCACGTACCCCCCGTGCCCCCCCGTAGTTACGCCACTGATAGGAATGAATGTTCCCTTCAAAAATATTTCATTTGATTTTCATTTTCTATTAACTGGTATTTTCACACAAATAGTTTGGAGTATAAGTTGTCTCCGCGGTGAGTGTCAGCAGCAGGCAGCAGTTTGCGAAAAAAAAAGAATCCTTAATCGTGAAAATTTTGTCTTATTTGGTTCACAGTTCTTCCCTAATAACGTCCACCATACACAAGCCTTTTTTAAATTTCTGTAATAGATCCCGATTTAGTCAAACATTACAAAATAAAAAGCAAAATTGTGTTATGTAATGAAGTATGACTCTAAGCATTATCAATGCCTGATTTTTTTTTAGTAGTAACTGCTATCATCCATCCCATCAGCACGATATTGGATCCAAATAAACACGTGGTTCATAAATAATGCAGTCATGAGTATACATTATGGAGTATGCCATATTATGCAAAGATCTCTTACAGGAAAAGGGCAATCTGCTCTTTTGAGAAGAGATTTTCATTGAAGGAGAGAAGAAAGGGCGTCACATACTTCTCTCACGAAAGAGATTCTTTGTCGTTTGAAGAGCACATAAAAATAGGGCCATGATATGAGGGGAAAACGGAGAGGGCCAAATTTTGCCACCCCTGAGGGCACTAAGGGGCGAGGCCAAATGCCCCTTTCGGGCACTTAATATGGCCCTGTTTTTAATGATGTACCCACTTTGCGTATTTTCTTCACTCTACGACATGCCCTGTCAGAGGCAAAATATATCGAATAGATAATAAATAAAAGACAATTACCTTCCAAAAAGTTTCGCTTTCCTCAGTACGGGTACAAAGCAATAAAGATGGCATTAAACTTATTGGGCAAACAGTGGTGTGACGGCCTAATTTTGCTACCCCGTTAGGGCACTTAGATGAGAGGCCAAATGCCCTTTTAGGAAAAAATGTGCCCCTTTGTTGAACTTATTTACCCAATTTTGTCTTCTCTGTACTGTGCACTTATGACATGCCCCGTTAGGGGCAAAAAAAAAATAAGAATAAACAAGAAAGAAAACATGATATATAATTGGTAATAATACAAGAAAAATCACCTTAAAGAGAATACACAGTACTGGTTGATTACTTGCAGAACAACAACATTTTCATATCAACTGCTTTCAAACGTTCTGTGAACAGATGGTATTCTAAAAATGTCACTTAAGTACAGGAGAGAGTAGTTGAAAACAACAGAACACTTCGTTTTGGACCTATCTGTTACACAAATCCCCACTGCTGACAAAGTACTAACACAGAAATCTATATGTGGGACTATGTTAATTGTTGCCATACACACTGCAGCAACGAAGCCTACTCCGTCGGGCACTCAAACTGCCAATTCATCAACTTTCTATTGCATATGAAGTGAATTAGTCCCACATTATAATGCAAATGTAATTTACTCTCAGCTGGAAAATATGGAAATGTGAAATTTTAATGAAAGATTTTCCATCATCAACCAGTACTGTGTATTCTCTTTAAGGATCTAAAATGTGTAGAGTTAAAAAAGAGGTTGTGAGTTTACAAAGGGCACATTTCAAAAAGGGTCATTGTTTTGCCTATCGGAAATTTTGGTGGGGGCAAGTGCTTCCTCTGCCCCCTGGTTCCGCCGCCATGTTAAGCAGTATGGAAGAAGCATATCATTAAATCAGAATTGACGAGCTAATACAAGTCCAGTTAAATAAACTTCAACTTTTATAACATAGTCATTCCATTTATTTGTTGCAGGTACTGAAGGGACACGTGTGGACATATTCGATCAACCCCAATTCATACAATCACCTTCATTTCCCGATAACTATCCCGACAATGCAGACATCATTTGGACCGTATTTTCGCAGGAAATGGGAATATACGTGAGTTTTCACATGCTTAAATTACAGCAACCTGGCGATGTCCTGAGGATCGGATACGGCAGCTCGATCACTGATTCTTCACAGCTGGTCGAACTGACAGGCTCATCACTAAGCTACGTGTTCAGTGATAGTCGCGGGTTATGGCTCAGATTCAAGACAGATTCTTCAGTGTCCTCAAAAGGGTTTTTACTTGAGATAAATAGCACACTGAAAAATGGTACGCACTTTGTATATTCTCCTTGTGAAATGAACCTCGTATAAACTAATGTGTTCCATTGAATATCAATACTGTAATGTGTACATAGGCCACGTTCTTTTTAATGAAAAGTAACAAAAAATAATAAAAGGCCCGAGTCATAACTTGCATGGCGTACATACAACCCCTTCCTCAACCCTAAGAAAAACTTGTATTGTATAAATGTGCAATGTTTTATTGAATAACGTGAGTTGATTATAGTTACCCGATTGTTTACACGATTGGCACACTGGGTCAGACAAGTTATATGTGAGATAATTGCCCTTTTCTGTTGTTTTAGCGGCCGCGCAGAAGGAGTTTTAAAAACTATTTTGAAGACTTTACTTAAGAAATACAGAAGAAGACTACTCCAAAAATTGGTGTGCAATGACCAAAGTGCAGCGGCGCCCGAGCATGCTTTAAACCGGTCAGTCCCCGCTTTGATTTTGTTACCGTAGCATGAGGCAAAAACCAACGATTTTTGGAGAAGCTGGGCGGGCTGTAAAGCCTTTGCGATGCCCAGGCGATGCCCAGGCGGTGCCCTGTCTATTTCCTGTCGGTTACCGATCGGTGTAAGATAAAAAGAAAGGCAAAATCGAGGGAGCTTCTCCGCACGGCGGCCGGGCAGTGACCTATTGATGACTAATCGATTGCCAGGCGGTCTCCAATCGGTCATCGGGCGATTTGGCGGTCTCCTACCCCTGTCGGAAATAACATAATGTAACCACAGTGTGTTCATACAGTCAACACATAGTCAAGTGTATGGACACAGAGTGACCATATTGTGACCACAGTGTGGACACACCCTTTTCACTGTATGGTAAAATTCACTGTGTGAATCGTATAGTAATTACATATTGTTGTCACAGTGTGAAAATGTTTTCACTATATGATTAGCTTCTTTACTGTTTGATAACGATAGTCACACTGAGTTCCATAGTCGCAACATAGATGAAACGATTCACCACTGTGTATTCGCATAGTACCATATAGTGCCTACACTGTAAAACAAAACCCATCACAGTGTGTTCACATATTACCAGACAGCGTCTACATTGTGAAACAAATTGCCAATCTGTGATTTTCATTTATCACAATGTGTTTACACAATACCACACAGCGCCCACACCGTGAAACAAATTGCTATTCTGTGATATTAATTCCCCACAGTGTGTTCACATAGTACTACACAGCACCCACACTGTGAAACATATTGCCACTCTATGAAATTCATTCATATCAATTTCTAAGCGATCTTTTACTTTCTTGATCTAGAGTTTAGCAACACAATGGTAAACTGGAACTTAAACTCGTTTTTTTGCACACTTTTTGCCATTGTAACACATCTGCAAGCTGTATTTACTATTGAAACGAGATTTATGACAATCAAAGGTTTCTCTTTGAGGTTAGATCAAAATATGTGACAGAAGACAATGTTATGACACGGAGAATTGATTCTAAAGACTTCCGTTCTGGTAAAAAAAATCTCGTGGAAGATCCCCATTTTCCCCAATTTTTCTGACTTTGCGCTTCATAAAATAAAAGTGCGCCATCTATGAATATATTGAAGATGAATATGTGTAGCAGGAAGTCTGAGGATTCTAAAAATGTAAAAAACTAATTTTATTGGCTAGGAGAAGGCCTGCGGAATTAGAAAAAAAAACAACTACAGACATATTCTCTCAGTATGCTGACTTTCCTAGCTGGCTAGAAATCAACGCAGTCTTTATTATTATGCGATCGAGTGTGAATATAAACAATAGACTGCTCCTACACAAGCACGGTGTGAGAGCAGTAGTGCATGACCTGTGCGTATAACCGCGTATTTCTCTGCCCAAAAGAGGAGCTTGTTTGTGCTAAACAAATTGATATGCCCCACAATGTGTTCACTTAGTACCACATAGCACCCACACCGTAAAAAAATGCCTCTCTGTGACATTAATTCGTAACAGCTTAGTCACACACTTCCACATAGTGCACACCTTGGGAACAAAATTACACTCCGTGGCATTAATTTACCACAGTGTCTTCATATAGATGCACAATGCGCCCACACTGTGAAGACAAATATCACTCTGTGACACTAATTTGCTACAATGTTTTCACATTAAATTCACATAATGCCCACACTGTGAAGAAAAATACCATTGTGGTGACATTACTTGAAAGTATGGTATAGACGAACATTCAATGAGCCATTAAGCCCCATCTCAGCAAAATATCTCGAAATTCGAACGAAAGTGGAAAACCAACAATGGTATGTAGGTCTACGCGTGGGACAAGGCATTTGATTACAGACGTGGTGAGATATTTTTATGTACACCAGCACTCACTAAAAATTCTGTACAGTATACATATTCCTTAAAAACTCGTGATGAACACTGACGAAAATGTTAAACGCAATTTTGATATAATTTAAAGACTTATGAATTACCTGAATTATGACATGAAAAACACAATTACTCATTTTGGATACATGAAACTATTTGCCAGATGAGAGATGTGAGGATGTAATGTTCTTTCACTATATATATATAGTATATATATAAATATCA
>JZLH01S0509050.1:79347-90743 GCA_001188425.1 Eucidaris tribuloides
GTGTGTGTGTGTGTGTTTATGGACTGAAAATGCATCACATAGCTTAAATATTTTATTTGTTTGTAATAGTATATCATAAAACGTAGAAAATCAGGCAGGTAGACCAATGGAAACATTACCTCCTCCTGGAAAAAAAATAAAACCCAGAATTAAGACATTTTCATATCTTAATAACAGTTATGTAAAACAAATGCACAGTTTGAATAGAACATTTTCTCTTGTTTTATTCAAAACCAAAGTATAGTTTTGGTTGATATGACAATTATTTATCAAAATCAACGTCAAAATTCCCTCCGATTTTACTTTTTGAGTTGTTTCCCAAACATGAAACACCCTTAGAAAAAAAGGCCTGATTACAGTGACTAGAGCCTCTCCTTGTCCCGTATTTGCAACCTTTTAAGGTTCTTCAAAAGGCTTCTAAAGGATTCTTTAGAACCATTTTTTGTTCTACAAGGAAGCTTTTGGGGTTGTTTATAGTTCTTGATGGTATATAGAACCATACACAAAAATAGAAGGGTTCTTTATACCATCGAGAACCCCGAGGGTTGTAAAAAGAACCCTAAAGGGTTCCTTGTAGAACCAAAAATGCTTCTAAAGAACTTGTAGAACCAAAAATGCTTCTAAAGAACCATTTAGAACACTTTACTACTTCTTTGAAGAACCTTAAAAGGTTCCTAATACGGGACAAGGAGAGGTTCTAATCAGCACCTTTGTGTGTGTGTGTGTGTGTGTGTGTGTGTGTGTGTGTGTGTGTGTGTGTGTGTGTGTGTGTGTGTGTGTGTGTGTGTGTGTGTGTGTGTGTGTGTGTGTGTGTGTGTGTGTGTGTGTGTGTGTGTGTGTGTGTGTGTGTGTGTGTGTGTGTGTGTAATTTACCAAAAACTATATGGCTTTAATACCAGTCACAGAGCTTGTCATGACCGAGTACAGAAATTATAATTGCCAATATTAAAACACATTTGCATCAGCAAATCTGAAATTCGAAATTGATGTGTTAATTCGTTCAGGCAGAATAACCTTGACATGTCGAATTGTTAAAAACCTATTTCGTCTTCTTTCGTGAGATACCTAATTATTATGTGAAAAATTAGTGACGCATGATATGAAAGATGAATATGGCTTCATCAATTTTGGGTTTCTTTTTTTCTGGAATATACTTTATATTGTATGTTTTCCTCAAAGAGTAATTGCATGATCGGAACATCTTGAAATATTACAAGAACCAAACGAGTTGAAACATACACCAACCTATGTACACCAACTGGAGTGTATGTCTAGGCTGAAAGGATGATCTTAGATATGTTTAGTTGAGAAGAGATGAGTATGAATACAAAACACTTAATTTAAGTACGTATACACCATGATAGCAATTGAATCCATCTATAAAGTGTATAAGAAATGTGCTTGTCATAGCGAATACTGATGTCAGTTGCTTAAAATTCTGATTCAGGTCTACTGAGAGCCAGACGACATCCCAAACTGAGTGTGAGAACTACAGTTTAAAAGAAACCGTTTCATTTGGAAGATTATGAGAAGTACAACATTAAAACATCAAACGGATAATTGAGGCTTTGTATATTTCGCTTAGATAATGCATAAAAGGAGCTATATCAAAATCGTCTCATTGATATTAAATGCCCCTTGAAACTAAACTGCGAAGATCCGCCCCCGCAAAATAAAATTTAACTTTGTCACTGGGCGTCCGTTACGCCAATACGTTTATTGATCTCGATACCTATTATTTTATAATGCATATTAATTTTTTATGGTTGGAAAGAACGCATGATCTCTTTATCTTCATCCGCAGATCAAATTTCGTAACAAAACCTTTTCAGGCCTACGGTGCCAATATTACAATGAGGACACAAGTCATGCTATCAGAACAAAACCTCCCCCATCGAGTGGGGTGTCTGGTCCGCATTCTTGTTCCCGAGAAGGTCACCAAGCGAGTTACCTCCCCTTACAAGGTTTGGACTGTATCGTATTGATTAATCGATCATATTAACATCTCTCTTCACGGTACATCGTGAAAGAATGGCGCGCGGTCTATACCCCCTCACTTACGCATTCTTCGACATTGTAAAAGCCGGTTGTCTGGAGAAAGGTACGACCACAAACACAACCCAAACACATGCACACTTTTATTTGTTAACACTCGTAATATGTCAATTCGTATTGTCTGTATACTCATTTCGGTCGCGCCGTCGTACGTCGGAATGTGAGAAGCAACCATTGCGTTTTTAATATCGAAAAGTTGACGACGTCGAGTTTGAGAAGTTGAGTTATTTCATTCATAACGAAGAAACAACATTACTGTTTTTAGCAGAACTTTGGGAACATCAGTTGGAATACAAGCAGCTTCGTAGGAAACCTGATCGAATACGAGTGGCGTTAGGACAAGATCGCATGGTCCTCCCGAGCTACAGCAATTCAAGAATTGAGTTGAGTCGTCTGCTCCGAACTATGTCTTAAACGTTTTTCAATTCTTCGGGAAAACGACTGGAATCCCAATGTTAAGGGTGGTAGTAACGGGACATAGTCATTCGAACTACGTACGCTACAGTGGAGGTAAGGAATTGCGGACAGTACTTTATTAATACATTACAATAATGACTGACATGCAAATTATAGCAAGAAAACCACATCGGTATATAGCTTTTCAACGGCGTAAATTGTGTTAGAGGGGTGGGATGGTACATATTATCCACCACCACTTTTCAAGAGGAAGGTGGCCTGTAGTTTTGTACAAATAATACTCCCCCACTTTCACAAGGAAAAATGATTTTTAAAATAAAACTGTTATTTGTGGGTTTCATTGCAAGGAAAATTCGTTACTCTAGTCCCTAAAGTGTGTTTCAGGGATAGGCCCACCATATTCTTCAAAATGTATCACTTCTTTCCCGTTGCACCAGAAATCTCCGTGCCTATAAACGCTATCATCTCCACCCAACTCGAAGGCCAATTATGGTTGCTTTGGAGTATTCTTGCCTAATCATGCAAATGTATAGGCCTAAACGTGGTTTTCTTGGGAACATCTATGCCTATTGCATTGGTATGATGCGTTAACAAATTTTACGATAATTTATGTTCATTTACATCAATACTTTGTGAAACATCGTCCGTATTCTCATCATATTCAAGACAAACTTGCATAATTCAAATTTAATTGATAGCAATGGTAGTTTTTTCCATTATACGTGATGTCAAATTTTTTTCATTTATGCAATTAAATAGAATAAAATAATTCATTAATTGCAGTCCGTGTATAACGGCACCTTTCATTTTATGGCGGAGTTACTGATACAACATCTACCGTATACTCCCTGGTATAAACAAACGAAATATGGGACTTATACACAATGTAGTAAAAATGTAATATCTGGCGAGGCGCCAACAATATTATGATATTCATGTGGTGCACGTAGGCCTACGGAGACCAAAATCGGCAAAGATTTCATGACCTCTATACTACGTGGGGGTCTTTCTTTTTTTTTCCAGTAGGAGGGGTGTACTTTAGTTTTTCCAACAAACAAAAGGCATTGCATGTATTATATTTAAATCTTATATCGTTGAACTCTAAATGTCCGCCATGCTCTATTTGATAAACACAAACTGTATGTACATCCTATTTGAAGATTGTTACGCGTGTTGAAGCTTTTACAATATACATGTTGACACATACAATGTAAAACTATTTAAAAAAGAGTTGCATACAAGATTGATACAGGCACAGACTTACAACACAAACGCAATTATCGACAAAATGGGGGACACGATTTTTGATAAAATTAAACAGAATCTTCCTAAATACATTGTGTAGATATAAACCGCGCGTAATGTAGTCTGATTTATGATGGTGTCGTGGTTTTATTTCAAACAAATGTGAATTTTATAAGAGGCAAAAGTATCATGTACATGAATTTCGTATTACCGCTGATTTAAATTTGCACAGTTCATACGATATTCCGTCGACTATAGAAGACCTGTTCATTGAATGTTTTCACACAGGGGCGTAGCTATGTGGGTGGGGGGACCTGGGAGAGACGTGCCCCCCCCCACAATTCTCATGTGCCCCACACAAAATAATGACGGAAGCAAAAAAAAATGTGTATGCGCCCCCAAAAATTATTTTGCTGCCCCCTACAAGGCCCCCAGTGCCCCCTGCTGAAAAAAAATCCTAGCTACGCCACTGCCATCACATGTGCCAGGTGTGTCCAAAAGAGTTTCCAAATTTTGTCGAACACAATCTGGCAAATTGTCTATATCTTACTTTTATTTGTGGGCTTGTGGATTACGGTGAAAACAAACTGAATACGTTTATCTGCCCAAATTGAAACACGTTCGGAAAATTCTTACTTTGTCTCGAATGTAATATTGTGTGTAACCCAAGTATCAATCTCTTTTAAAAAAAATGCACATATTCAAGAAGTGATTGTCGTGATACAATAAAGGAAAATATAGTCTACTCCACGTGTGCTAGGGTCCGTGACATGTGTTATCATAATGGGGGCATTCGTTGCTATGGTAATCGACCTAGCAGGCATCTACACGAACATATCACGCATGGTGTGCATATAGTTTGTTCAATTCTGGCATGTTTCCACGTCTTGGGTGTATGCTGTTGGGTGGGAGGGTCATATGACCCCCCCCCTTCCCCCCCCAAAAAAAAAAATAGAATAATAATAACAATAAAATGTCCGCACTTTTTTCCAAGGACATTTTTTTCGAGGGCCTTTTCAAAATGACATATTAAACGGTAAAGCATTGATCAGGACTGGTTATTATTATTATTATTATTATTATTATTATTATTATTATTATTATTATTATTATTATTATCATCATCATCATCATCTCAACATATTTAAAAGGACCGAAGAGTGACCACACTTTCTCAATATTGTATTCAATTTTAACCAGCTGGATATGACACTATAAATGGTGAATCTAACTAAATATAACATCTACAGTGCGTCCCAGAAAAAACAGAACCCTAAAACAAAGGCTTATTGTGCGGAATCAGTGGGGCGTATGACTGTAAAAATAAATTCACAATCAACTTTGACTCATGCTCTTTCAAATGATACATTAAGAAAACTTATTTGAGCAAGTATCTCTGAGTACATGACTTTAAAAATTTAAAGTGAAAAAACATTTGTTACGCTTTTTGGTTTTGGCACTGTGCGCACCATAGCCAATGATAGCAGTCCATCTCTTTCTTTTCATGGGTGCACAGTGTCAAAGCAATAAAGCGTAACAAGTGGTTTTTCACTTTAAATTTTAAAAGTCATGGTACTCAGAGATGCATGCATGAATATGTTTGATTATGTATCATTTGAAAGAGTATAAATCAAAGTTTACTTTGAATTTATTTCTGCAATTATACGCCTTCCTGCTTCCGCACAATAACCTTTTGTTTCAGGGTTCTGTTTTTTTCTGGGACGCACTGTAGGAAGTGTTGTAAAGTGTGGTCACTCCTCGGCCCTTTTAAATGTTGAAATAACATTTCCGTTTTTAGAGTGGAGTCTTTCTGTTATTTCACCTTGAAAAGGTTCCCAAAAATTATGATCACGACCCACCCAGAAAATATATATAGATACACCCCTGCACGTTAGAGACGATATAACACTGTGGAAGACCCATTAAAATATTGTAGGACTTTGCTATCTGACATATCTGACAGTGTTTGAATGGACAAATAAACACCTAAGATCACAAAAGTGGACAGTTATGCTGCTACTACATGTAGTGCAATATGTGCAGATACAAATTGGGACATTAATTATTCTCAGCCGATAGGAAATTCTGCAACACAGCAGTGTATGGGAGAAAGCTGGAATGGTCTCTCAATGATTTTCACTTTTTTAAAGCACTGAATGATCGTTTTATAAACTGCAATTTTATTCAGGGCTTCATTTTTAGACCGTATCAGAGACACTAGTAGCATCGGGAATCATGTAGCTCAGATTTTTAAAACTAGAATCATTGTTATACAATGCCTTTAATACATGTAGTGTGTGTGAAGTTTACAAAGGGATTTTTTTTCTCTTATTCAGTGATCGGACAAAATGCTTTCCGGAGAACCGATGCAGTTTTCCGATGTGGTGAACGCCGTGATGACGGCCGGGGAACCGGACGGGCAGCCGGAGGGAGAAGGTGACAACTCGAAGAACAGTGGAAAACAAAATGAGAAAAAGTCGCGACAGAACAAATCTTACGTTACGGCAAAGACATTGAACGATCGGGAGGAGAGGCGACTGAACATTCGAATAAATCACTATCAGAAAGAACTGAAAAATGCGACATATCAGATAGATGTGGCGCAGAGAGCGATAAGACGAGAATTACAGACAATTAATCCCGATCTTCAGGTGGACCCCAATAAAGGATTTTTTATACCAAAGGGTAAGTGATCCTTTGACTGGCTTTATATACATCAAAATATAATAATACTCGTAGAAATATAACCTGCGAGTGCCACAAATTTGCCGAAGTGCAGGCCAGCGGGTCTATGTGTGTGTGTGTGTGTGTGGGGGGGGGGGAGGGGGGCGTGACTTTCAAAACGCGTCAAAGACAGGGGCAGAGGTGTCCCTATTTTTATATCATAAGCTATCGTTTCTCACCGTTTCACAGAAACCATAACTAATAAATAATAATAATAATAATAATAATAATAATAATAATAATAATAATAATAATAATAATAATAATAATAATAATAATAATAATAATAATAATGATACTACTACTACTACTACTACTACTACTACTACTACTACTAATAATAATAATTATAATCATAATAATGCAATAATCATTATGACGATAAAGATAATATTGATATTAATATTACTATAAATAATAAAAAAAAATATTACTACTACTAATAGCAATAATTATAATGTTGATTATTATACTCATTATATTGATAACGATATAATACCACCACTACTACAACTACTCTGGAGTGTAAATTCACTGTAATCCTCAGTAATAATGAAATTGTTACTGTATTTTCATTTCCGTTTATAGGTATGACAAGGGAGCAGGCGGAGTTGATCAAGACGAAGCGACGAGAAACCCAGAACGTCCAAACACGGAGCATCTCCCTAGACGAGTTCACGGAGATGAGGAGACGGCGATCCGAAATGGGCAGACAGGCGCTCTTTGCGCTGCAGCATCAGGTGTGTGGTGGATCTCGATATTACTGTAAATCCTTTCGAACGTTCATTTTAATTTTATTCTTTCCTTTTACTCCTTTACCACGAAACGAATTTTCCAGATTCGATTTTGTCAGATCAGGGTATTAATTATTCATCCGTAATTTTTCGAACTTGTGTGATGTCACTCATTTTTCTCCCTCCTGTGGTTCTTATATCCCACAAATATTTACGTTTCCTTTATCATATTTTCTTACATTTATACGATTATTTCAATATAAATATATTCAAATATGACAAGAATGGATTATGCCAGATTTGAGGTAATTTTCCCTGTGATCACACCGACCGCAAGTTTGATGAAATTTTTCTATGATCAGAATGTTTTGGTTTAATTTTCGTTGATTTTTTTTTTCAGGTAATTGATAAAAGTTAAAAGTGTCATGAATTAGGGCCCAGACAGGTAACAAACATTCAGTACCATCAACGATCACTGTTTTATCACTTTATCTATTTTCGTAATTTGATGGTTCTCAACGAGGGTAACTGTACAAGAGAAGCAAAATACCACTTCAATTTTCTGATTTGTTTAAGTAAAATGACAAGATTGAGAATAGTTCTCAATTTAGGTCACAATGCTCCTGTAATCATGTGTACTGTTCACAAGTTCCTGCTGTGAAATTCCACAATCATAAAAAAAAATTGCTGTGACGGTGAATTTTTCAGTGTAGCTTTCTGTTGTTTATCAGAGGCATACATGAACTTAATACTGGTAAAGTAATGTTCTTTCCCCTCAAGTAAACAAATTCAAAAATATCCTTCCAGCCTGAATTACTCTAAGCCAGATTGCCCCCCCCCCCCAAAAAAAAAATAATAACGAAAAAATAATTAAAACGTAATGCAAGAATATGTGCAACTAGCAGTGCAAGAGTACATAAAACCATTAAACTGAATATGATACTACTACTGAAAATGCACAATTTTATAATTCTAGCGCGCGCTCCGCGGGCAAAATAATATATTACGTTTGTGCACGCGCGAGGGCACCGAAAGTTTGATTTTTTAATCTTAATTTGCACGACACTCCCCCATCCCCCCCCAAAAAAATAGTCCGTAAAATGCATCGAGGCTGCTGATATATTGAGTATATGTTTCAATTAAGTTGGCTCTTCGAGACATTTGTTTAAACATCTCCCCATCATATCACTATCTTTTCACAGGGTACTTCAGAAGATGACGAGAAGCCGATCAAAGGGAAGGACCGATGGAAAGCCTTAGCCTCAGTCCTCGAGGCCAACCCTGCATCGTTTGCTAAGATGGCCAAGGTCAACGCCAGTAACGTCGCGGCCAAAAATAACGCTATAGGAACAGGAACCGCCAATGAAGTCGCGAATAAGCCAGTTGAAAGTGGTAAGCCAGCTTCCTAATGATGAATGCGCAAGATCGCATGTGTAATTCCACTAAATATTTCGTTTTCACCGGTTATAACTCAAAATTGGAAATATATCTGAATAATAATGTTGATGCTGCCCTTGTAACTGTAAAGCTTTGACATATAGCAAACATTATGCTTTTAAATAGAATCAACGAACCTCACCGAGTTCTCGAAAAACAGGGTTAACACAGCTACTGTCAAATGACCTTGATATACCCGCCCGAACTATGCTTTTCAATATTAGTTTTTATCATGTTGTTTCAATTCGGAATTTGTCGTAGAAATCGTGCTACGAAGCAATGCATATGCAGAGATACACAATTGTAAATCCTTTCTTCACGAATTTACCAGACCATCAAATGAAATGACCAAGTCGCTCTGTCTTAAACAGGGCGTTATGTACTATCATTTTTCATGGCAACCAAACAACAAACATCACCTTAATGTTCAGAACCCTAATTACTCGTCGATTGAAGTTTCATTTGCACAGGCCTATAGGGGCAATTATTCCTTTAATTTCCGTTCATCACAGTCGCAAGCAACTGACATTACTCTAACAATGAACACAATCATTTAAAAAAAAAGTGTTTTACGCTGGGAATGGAATGAGAGTATAAAATTCATTTTCAATCTTAAATGTGCCTCCGATCTGTCGCTGTCACACAAACGAATTTGAATGAAAAGTGCGTATAAGGATTATTCATGATGATGCACGTTGTTCCTCAATATTGATGACTGAAGCACATATCCCATGGTGTGCTAACAGCTAGAACTTGGTGTTTTTGTTGTTTCTTCTCTTTTCAACACAGACACGTCCAGATAGTCTCGGCTGATTGCGAATATCGACTGGTGTCAAGCCATCCATAGGTCGACCTTTATGTTGGAGTAACGCGGCAATGTGGTCACGCTACACAGAACGGACATATCGGACAAGCCCGGACCACAATGAACGCCACTGGCCACAAATTGATTTATGGAAGCGGCTGAACACTGAACAACAACTTACACGACTTGGAACAATGGGGATTCCGCAATTACTAATGACAATGACATTATCGCCGGGGGCTAATTTACACGTCATGGATGTTGTTGTTCATGGAATCTATTGTAAGCTGGCGTGACAAGGACATGGAATCTACTCATGTGAGAAATGTTCCCGGAAATGTTTACAAGTAGCTGATTACAACATGGTAGTTTCAACAGGCCTTCATTGCAAATGATCCGATACTCTGCCAGAATCCTGCATGCGTTGTTTGCTCGTTGAAGAGGGGAGCGGGTGCCTATGTTCTATGAACTGAACTCAAAGTGGATAAAACATTCAATATTCAATTGGCAAGCTATGGCAATGATCAGTTAAGGTCTGTTTCACTAACGATATTTTCATCAATGTTTCATCAAAATTTGAACCAATGATATTGTTAGTTGCGGATCATAAACTATGAGAAACGCTGTTGAAGTTATTTTTGGCAAGGCACATTTTACATTTTCGACGGATACTCTTGTAGAAAATAAAATTCACGTGACGGAATAAAAAGAACAAATTAAGTATGTAATTGTAAATGCAGTCGTCTGTGGAAGCTTACACTTTTCACCCACACATTGGATTTTCGTAATTCACTCGAGTTGTTTTACTCTAATAAAATGATCAATGTATGTACTGATATGAAGAGGTTAATGTACATAAAGCAAACATTTAATTGTTATTCATCCCGAAGATAAGAGGGCAGTGAAATGATTGGAAACGCTAAAACAAGCCCAAGAAATAGTTGAGTTGAAATCTACAGAAGGGCCTATATACTATGTACACGGCAGGCTGGAATGATTTGTCTTGAATTTGTGTAGTTTAAGAGAATACATACCAGTATTGAATTAAATATGACTCTAACAGAAATTCAAACCATAAAACGCTATACAGCAAGTTTGACCATCACAGCACTTCTGATAAATGTACAGCAAAGAGGTGAAGTTTCACCATGAAATTTTCACAGCAGCACACTTGATTCTGGTATCATTACATCCTTGTTATAATTGAAGACTACATGTACTTCCAATGCTGTCATTTCTCTTTATGAAATGTTATGAATCATAGAACTAGACTTATCTCTTTGATTCATAACCTTCATATCAAACAATTCGTGAATGCTTTTGAGTGTTGAGCTCACCCCTACTTCTAACCACTTCTAACCACAGCCTTACTGTTTGCAAATGATGATCAGGGCAGCACTTATGTGAGAGAATTAATGTACATGTATCCCCCTTTTCCGAGCAATATTTCATTATGGTAAGCTTTAATGAGCAGGAATTCACTTTCCAGTAGATATACACAAATCACGTTTGCACACTTATCTAGTTTGAAATTCAAAATTTAAAATCGTCAATATGAAATCTGTATTTCAGTGGGCCTATTTTCACACAACTGACTTTTCAACCTAAAGGTTTTGTTAGGGATGAGGATTTGAATTATTCTTTTCATTGAGAATGATTTTAGTATACCTACTAGAGGAGCTTATTTTAGGGGTGTGCAAATCATGAACACAATGTTTAAATTGCATTTCATTCCCTAATATAACCTGGGAATAAAACCACAACTTTCGTTGGTATCACTGCCAAAATTAGGATGACCAGCCAATAATAGACCCGAGAGAGCACCTTAAAGGCACTCATGTAAGACTATACACCACCAACTTTACCTTTTGTCTCACACTAGCAATGCATGGTATGGATTTGACGCATTGTGTGCCTGCAATTGCACTAATGGAATGCACTTTGTTTTTCAATGGAGTCTGTATTATATTAGTGTACAA
>JZLH01S0509050.1:92847-103105 GCA_001188425.1 Eucidaris tribuloides
TTTTTTAAACATCTCCCCAATTCACTTCTTTTCACAGGGATTCATAAGGATCGACCGAGAAGCCGATCAAAGTAAGACCGATGAAAGCCTTAGCCTCAGTCCTCGAGCCAACCCTTGCATCGTTTCTTAAGATGCCAAGTCAACGCCAGTAACGTCGCTGTCCAAATAATAACGGCTATAGGAAACAGGTAACCCCAATGACAAGTCGCAAATCCAGTTGAAAGGTAAGCCAGCTTCCTAATAGATGAATGCGCAAGATCGCCATGTGTAAATTCAACTAAACTTATTTCGTTCACCGTTATAACTCAAAATGAAATATCTGAATAATAATGTTATCTGCCCTTTAACGTAAAGCTTTGACATATAGCAAACATTATGCTTCTAAATAAGAATCAACGAACCTCACGAGTTCTCGAAAACTAGGTAACACAGCTATGTCAAAGACCTTTGAATACTCCCCCTAACTATCCTTTTCAATTATTATTTTATCATTTGTTTCAATTCAATTTGTTGTAGAATATCGGGCTACAATGCAATGATATGCAGAATACACATTGAAATTCCTTCTCACGAATTACCAGACCATCAAATGAAATGACCAATCCTCTTTCTAAACAGGGCTTATCTACTATCATTTTTCATGGCAACCAATACAACAAACATCACTCTTAATTCAAACCCAAAACAGATTGAAGTTTCATTTGCACAGGCCTATAGGCAATTATTCCTTTAATTCCTGTTTATCACAGTCGCAGCACTGATACTTCTAACAATGAACACAATCATTTAAACAATAAAAGTTTTACTGCTGGAATGAATCAGAATAAAATCATTTTCAATCTTAAAGTGCCCTCCAGTTCTGTCGGCGTCACACACAACTCAATTGAATGATAAAGGCGTTATAATATCATTGAGTAATGCACCTTGTTCCTCTAATATGATGACTGTAAGCACATATCCCATGTTGCTAACACTAAACTTGGGTTTTTGTTGTTTCTTCTCTTTCAATCCAGACACGTCCAATAGTCTCGCGATTGCGATATCGACTGTCAACCACCATAGTCGACCTTATTGGAGACGCGCAACGTGTCACCGCTACACAGGAAACGACATATCGACAACCCGACCACAAATAAACGCACTTGCCACTAAATTATTTATGAAGCGTCCTAACACTAACAACAACTTACCACGACTTGAACAATGGGATTCGCAACTCACAATGACAATACATATCACCACGGGCTAATTTACACGCTCTATATGTTTTGGTCATGTAGCTATCGTAAGCCTACAATACAGATCTACTCATGTGAACTTTCTGAAATGTTTACAAGTTAGCTGATTACAACATGTATTTTTCAACAGCCTTCTTTTTTTTCCATTGCCAATGATTCAATACTCTTCCAGAATCCTTCCAGCTGTTTGCTCGCTTAGAGGAGCGGTCCCTGTTCCTATGGATACTGAACGTCAAAGTTGCGATCTAAAACATTCAACTATCTAATGCAAGCTATGGCAATGATCAGTAACGTCTGTTCACTAACGAGTCATTTCATCATTTCATCCAAATTTGAACCAATGATATTTTAGTTCGAAAAAAAATCATAAATATGAGAAACGCTGTTGAAGTTATTTTGGCAAAGCACATTTAACATTCGACGCATACTCTCGTTAGAAAATAATATTCACGTGACCGAACAAAAAAGAACAAATTAAGTTAATGTTAATGCCAGTCGTCGTGTAAGCTTACACTTTTCTACCCACACATTTGGATTTTTCTAATTCACTCGATGTTTTACTTCTCAATAAAATGATTCATATGTATGTGACTATCATGAAGAGGTTAATCTACATAAAGCAAACCATTTAATTGTTATTCATCCCGTAAGATATAGGGCAGTGAAATGATCGAACCCGCTAAAACAAGCCCGAAGAAACGATGATGAAATCACAATACTGCCTATATACTATTACACGGGCCAGCTCCGAATGATTTTGTCTTGAATCTGGGTTAGTTAATCATAATACATACCATATTGCAATAAATATCGACTTCTAACAGAAATTCAAACCGTAAAAACCTATACAGGCAAGTTGACCATACATCACTTGCTGATATAATGTTATCAGCAAAGAGTGAAGTTCACCAGCAAATTTTCACAGCAGCACACTTGATTCAATATCATGATCATTACATCCTTTGTTATAATGTAGACTACTCCAAGCTCTCATTATCTCTTTAGTAAAAGTTATGGAATCATAGAACTAGACTTATCTTCTTGCATTCATAACTCCTTCATATAAACCAATCTTAAATCTGAATGCTTTTGAGTGGTAGCTCACCGCTACTTCTATACACTTCTAACCACACCTACTGTTTGCAAATGATGTATCAGGGCAGACTTATGTGAGATAATTAACTGACATGTTATCCCCCCTTTTCCGAACTATATTTCATTATTAACCTTATGAATATCTGTATTCCTAGTGCCTATTTTCACACAACGACTTTTCAACCAAAGTTTTTATATGAGATTTGAATTATTCTTTCATTGAAATGATTTAGTATACCTACTTGAAGCATTTTAGGGGTTGCTGCAAATCTATGAAACACAATGTTTAAATTCGCATTTCACTTCCCTAAAAAACCTTTAAAAAACCACAACTTTCGTTAGGTATCACGCCAGAAATATGATACCAGCCTAATAATAGACCGAGGAAGAGCCACCTAACCCTAATCAGCCCGGGCTTTTTAAATTGCATTACCCGAGCGGGCGGGGGGGCTAATTGCCCCCCCTCAGATCTCGCCACGATCGCTGCGATCGTCCCGAAAATTGCCACTGTCATAAGCGACTACTCTCAAGACGTTATAGTTAGATTTTTGAAAATAATATCTTCTATTTTGAAGAATTACATTATTAATTTAGCCATTAAAATCATATTTTGCCTTATAACTCCTTAAACAGCTCACAGAATGCTATTTTGCGTGATAATATTTTATGACCATTTCTATACAATACTTCAAAAAAATGCTGAATCAGATAATTTCTATGATTTATTTTTCAGCAATTTCTATGTACTCCTTTTTTATCACCTTTTTTTTATTGTTTTCAATGAATTCTCGGGGACACTTTCGATCATAATACAGCCATAAAAATTACTTATATTTCAATCAGAAAAGAAAAATAATTCATAACACTTTATGAATTTGCTGGAAAACACAATTTCATTTAAATAACACACGCGATATCAGTTCTTAGCATTTTGACATGAAGTATTGAAAACTCTAACTCCGCGAACCGCCTTACACCGCACGTCTCGAATTTGGCTCTCAAAAATGCGCAACATGAAAGTAAAAATGCCTCAACCTCTCTCTTCTTACCGATCAACCGTCAAAAAATTTGCACGCGGCCAATGCTCACGGCAACTTCGATGGGTTTTATCCCCTCCCCCCCCACCCCCCCCCCCCCCCCCAGCCATATAGTTTAACCTCGCTCAATGTATAACGTATACACCACCAACTTACCTTTTGTCCACACTAACCAATACTGCATCGCCATGATTTGACGCATTGTGTGCCTGCAATGCCAACTTAATGAATCACTTGTTTTCAATGCGATCTGGTCATTTAGTGTAAAATTTATTTAAGCTACATTAAACATCACGACTGGAAAGTATATACACTTAGCCTAATGTAAGATATCCAGCCGACGCTAACTGCTTGCCACATAATCGCGCGACGGTTTGAAAACTGCTCAGGGACGGCTTCAAAAAACACCCTAAATTTAATGAATTCAAAAACTGTTGAAAACCCATCAATTCTAGGTATGGCTGCCTACTCCCCACCCCCCCCCACACACACACACTACCCCGCATTCCCCTATGGACGTCATCTTACGTATATGTACCACTACCCCCATGGCTTCCGTTCTATAAAACGATTAGAATTCTGTTTGACTAATTTGTTGTAACTATCACCCACCCCAAGTTTGGCAACTTGCATTGTGGCAACATCCCCAATTATTACATTGAATTACCACTTGCACGATCTTTAAGAGTTTAACCATTGGAGAAATCGGAAAACAAATCATAGGATACCCATTTGCTCTAAATCTGCTCTGCCAAATGCATTTACACTACATAGACTCTCATGTATAACTAATCCATTAGGACAAAGACTTTTTCATTTTGAAATACTCTAAAATACATGATAAATACTACTGGAAATTAGGACTTTCGTACCAAAAATGTAATTTGCTTTGTTAATAACTCAGTTTCATGATGTTCATACTTTCTTTATAATGAAGTTACTGTCATACTGTACTTTCTATGGATAGATGCATTATCCCTACATATTACTACATAAGAAAACAACAATGAGAGCATTCTTATTCTGCTCACTGCTGTTTTATCAGAATAGATATGATCTTTCAGCTGCAATAGAAAATGTCTTTCCAGAGTTATATCGAAATAAAACCTTATAGGTAATTCCTATATGTTGACCATAGTCCAACACTGACGTTATGTCTTGTATTATTCAATCATCATCCCGTGCACATCACAAACATTGCTTCAAATAATCTCAGTTCATAATCTTGCCAAATAATCAACATAGTACCTGAGTCAGCCAGTCATGCCACTGACCTATACATCACCTCCACTCCAAATATAACTTGATCTGCCGCTCTGACTCATTGGTCTTATAGAAAAAAGGGTAGTCTAGTTTTGGTTATGTAGGGTACGTTAGATTTGGTACAATTCTTAATCTAAACTATAACTATCTTCTTAAACCTTAGCATTGAAACATTTCCATATAAGGTGACATGTCATGGAAGGATTTAATCAGTCAATTCAAGTGAATGATTGGTCTGTGCTGTTTGCACCATGCCGGGTCCATTCTGTACAGGTAATGAACAGACCCATTCATTATCATTCAGACAGAAGAACTGACAAATGGCTCCTTGCATAACATGCCACACCCCACAGACTCTGTGGCCATGCCTAAGGTTTTGACTTTCAAAGAGACGGCTGCTATTCAGCTTACTTGTTCCTTTCAGGGACAGTATTACTATAATCACTACACTATGAAAATGCAGACTGGATTCATCTATCAGCTACCTAATAATGCTGAAAGCCATCCATGTTTGTGGATTGTGTTATTGGGGGATCTTTTCACATGACCTTCACATAATTTACACATCATCAATCTAGACAGTGTTGGGTGGTATGGCTACCCCGCGACCATTGGAATGGGAGAATAAGACTGACTGTGAGAATGCTACTCCCTGAAGTTAAACGTTTCCAAATCATCTGGAACCACATTCAAACTTACTAGGAATAACAATAAACTTTTGTTAGTCAATAAAATAAGAGGTTATTTCTATCAAATGCACCTAGTTAAACTCATCACTGGATTTCCACTGAACTTCATTTATCTGTTTTGAATATTTGAAATTCATGGAGATTACGGTTAAATCATAAATACACACACATAAAAAAACACTTGTGTGGAAAAACTAATTTCATGCAATTCCAAACCTTTTAGACACTTTGTTTGTGATAAATCAATCCTGAAGGTTTCCTGAAAACCCATTGGTTATAGGAACCAGGTGTACCATGTATTTACCCTATGGGAATAAGGGAATCATGGAGGGAATGGGTTAATTGCTACCACTGTAATGTTATATGCCACTATGTACCCACATTATTGTAACGAGTTAACTGCCAACCATGTGCAAACATTTACTCCCTAGATTTACAATTACCATCTCAAAGCTTCTACTCCCATGTCCAATTTTGCTTTCATAGCCCATTTATCAAATGCCAGCTTGACCATCTTTGTTAACCATGTGGACCACATGTCCGTTCTTTATACTGCCCAACAGGACTGGCCATGAGAGGCCACCAACCCTTGTAGTGCCCATTTGATGACCACATGTCACAAAACCACACTAATGATATGTAAATCAGTGCTTCTCAACCTTCTATATAACCCAAGGACTATTTTGACTGTTGAAAATCTTTAGAGGCCCATTTGAACTGTTAGAATTTTTGAAGCCCACGGTACAAAATAAGAAAAAAAAATTATGACAAGGATTGAATAAAGAATATATCTAACGAAATGCATGGTAAAAAGTGCTACTGTCATTTGTACTGACAAAGAAAATATTCAATACAGAACAATATAAAGTTGAATTCAGTTGTGTTATAATCAGATATATATTCTTTTAAATCCAAATTATCTTTAATTTTTGTCTTAATGACTCTCCTCCCACCAGTGGGTACCAGTTCAGAAGCAATTGGTTAACATACAAATTCCATGGACCAGGGATATCATACTGTTGTGTAAACAACCTCAATCTACACTGTATTGCTCAATACAAATTTTATTATATTGTATTACGCTCTTTCACAAAATTTTGTTCCTCGTAATAAAAACATTCTCTCAATGACTCTAATCTTGATAAGGAAGATGAATCCCAATGTCAAAATATTTATTGGAGAAAAAGCTTAAAACAGTCCAACAATCGGTGAAAATTTGAAACAATGAATAAAGGAGTTTTAAACCTGCAGAACTTATTTTCACTATTATGGGAATACTAAATTGAAACCACTGGTCAAATGACTATGATGTATTTCTGGTAATCGTGCAATCTCTATATTCCTTGAGATTAACATTTTTTCCACGGCTGTGTTCATGATATATGGTAGATGCTTTATTCCTAACATATCATATATTGAATTAAGGCACTGACAAAATGCCTAATCTCAAGAAAAATTTAGGAAATTTCATTTTAAATATCTTTGGAGAGTAGCCTATAATTGCATTTTATGTCACCTGAGCCTAAAAATCATTTAGATATTACCATAATCACACTGACAACAAAGTTACTGTCAAATAGTCAACACTTTTATTACATTTTATCTCAGCTGTATCCCAAAGTTCACCCTCCCCAAGAACAAGACTACTGCTGTTGCTGTATTAACCCATGGGCTATGGGAACTGGATGTGTCCTGTGTTAACTCTATGTGATTTTCAGAATCTCGGAGGCAACAGGTTTACGGTAGAAATGTATTGATCTCGATATCTGTGGATATCCTTCAGGATGATCGCATTGATGTCAGTCAGGTTGGATTAGACTTTGTTGAAGGCTGCAATATCCATGCTTTGGACCTGTATGGAAAACAATATAAGATTTCCAAAAATTATAGAAATGGAAAACAGTTTACAGAGTGGGTCAAACTAAAAGTTGAAAAAAAATCATAAAATTGATATCAGCGAAAGATAGGACAATATTTTATTTTCAAGTGACAGAGTGGTCATTTAGGTGGCTGCACACTAATCAATTGTGTAAAACATACAAATCAAATTGCCTTTGTCCAAGTATCAAATCAGAGATATGATTGATAATAAATTGAAATATAAATATTTACTGTTTAATTAATTCTGCATCTTTCAGAAAAACAAATAAAACAAATATTATTTTTATGGCAAATTATGGTGAATAAAAACTAAAGAATATACAAGAATTTTGATATATTTTCCGATTTTTTTTTACATGACATTTTCAAACTGCTACAAATTTAGAAAACAGAAAATAGCCTGTCATTGTGTTGGTTGAATCATATTTTTTAGAGGGGATTTACACATCACAGTACCACTTCAGGTCAACACAGATCATGAATGAAGGGATATTACAGTAAATTCAACATATTTCTGATGTGTGCTAATCATTAAAACAGACATGAATGAAAATGTTGATGAATTGATAGGAGTGTTCAACTAGCCCATCTGACTGTACATCTTCATAATCTCAACTATTTTCAATATCTATTACCCCGGTCATTGGATACAGTTTAATCCAGCACTTATACTGCTCACTCTCCACTCCCTGGGGAGCATTCTAGCCAATCGCCATTTTACAGATGCACACATGCTAAACAACATAAACATTCCCATCCTACCAGGTACCCATTTATAGACCTGGGTAGACAGCCTTGCTGAAGAGCATTTGTGTAGGGCAGCAGCTGGGCTTGAACCCACTACCCTTGGATTGGGAGACGAGCTCTACTTACAAGGTCTTCAAACTTTGTGATCTCCTCTTCCAAGTAGTCAGTTCCAACTTTGTCATCTTCTACGACGCACGTAATTTGTAATTTCTTGATACCGTATGCAAGTGGAACAAGCTTAGCTACAATGAAAAAAATAAATAAATGGGATAAAAATGGGAGAAAATCTCATATTACAGAACAAAATTTTGTTTTACTCAAAAACACAATTAGCTGTTACTTCCCTGATTTCCTTTTTATTACTTCAACTATCAAATAACTATCTTTCATGTTCATAACGAAAATGAGACACTGAAGAAAATAAGTCTTTTTATAGAAAAATCAAATTTGAACAACAGCTTCATCCACCACGTCTGGGTGCCATTTGAGAGCCGATGACAAAAGATGACACAATAGTTCATGTTTGCAGCCTCTTTGAAGTTAAAAGGCTGGGCATCTCTTTTGCATGCCTGACAATTAACACTGTGTAAATAAACTGGTGTATAGAACGTACCATTTAAGAATGTTTAGCAAAGTATAGGACCTGGAAACTCAGTTTGGTGGGAAGTATCCTGACTATTAGATTTTTAATTGAATTAAATCATCTTTTACCAAATTTTTAGTCTACTTTCAGATTGTTTTTTTTTCAGACCCTTGCCCTGTATGGTCATTCATCATGTACGAAATGTGAAATTTACTTGCAAATTGAAAATGTGATATGCATTCATGAAGACAGATTTTCTGCACTGGTCTCATATAGGTAAGAATTCATCTACCAACAGATGAACACTTTACATGTAATAATGCTAGTGCCTGAACACATACTGAAACAAGGCTGAAATTTTCAGCACTTTTAAAATTCTAGACAATTACTAATCTTCAGATTACATGGACACATCCTTCATAAGTAACTTAAATAAGTGATATTTGTTGTGTTTCTGGAAGGATGCAAAAGAAATTCTCTGCCTTTACCAAAACAGAGGGATTCGCAGACTATGAAAACTTAGTTTAAGTAAAAAATTTATTATATTTTCTGAGCTTCAATGAAAGTCTTTCATCTCTGAGTGAGCAATGAAGTGGGCTTCTGTCCAAGCCTGTCATCCCTAAGGAATTAAAGTTAATCAGTTTGACTGTTTGTTAGTCTGGCTTTATTTCTGCATTCAAACAAATACAAATGAAAACTCAAATTCAAAGTTAACGCATACCAAGACCCTAAAAAATCAAATTTGTGTACAACTAGAATACACTACAAATAACCGCAATTCAGTTGTCTTAGCGTGTGAAGTAATCCATATTTTGATTAATCAGATCATATTGTATACGATATTCTGGCACTTGTGCTCCGCACGTTTAAGTTCTACTCCGTAAGCACCAATTTCTATGCGTGCGCATTGTGGCTATACGCGTACGTTTTTTGCTTATCTATCAAAGTTCAGTATCAATATTGATCGATACACTGGGTGTGTGTGTTAATGATCAAGACGTACGCGGACAAATTATCAATAGTGCGATCGATCGATTGATGGAATCGGTTGATTGACTAGTATATTTCAAGTCATTTTTGTTTTTACTTACTGTTTAAAATTTATATTCAACCCACAATAAACAAAAGTCGGAGTGATCACAAGAGCAGGGGGCATGTCATAAATATATTCTACATATATAACAAAAAATAATCCAGGGTATTGGTACACATCAAATCAGGTTAACAAATAAATTGCATAACGCAACAGTTTTAAAATCTACATTAGAACACTTACAGGCACCCCATTTTAGACCATCCGTTTCTATTGACCGCACAGCTTTCTCGACATCTTTCATATCCGTCTCGTCGTCCCACGGCTTCACGTCCAGAATGATGTTGGACTTTGCGATAACGGTCGGCTTCTTGGCTTTCCTGGCTGCGTATTCAGCCAGCCTCTGTTGTGTGATTTTTTCCTTCTCCTCGTCAACCTCATCATCATCATCCTGAAAACAGCAATATAAGCAGTAGTCGTAACAAATTAATGTTGGAACAAAGTCTCACGCTACAGAAAAGGGGTGTCGATCCATGTTTCGGATTGGGGTGCAAAAGTGAAAAAATGTCAAAAATTTTCAGCGCGCTCTGTGCGCCAAATTGTAATACAGAATTTTGCATGCAAATTGACAATTTTTTATGTTTAATAGTATTTTTATGCCATGTTTACTGGTTTCATAGTGCTTTCCAATG
>JZLH01S0509128.1:0-14773 GCA_001188425.1 Eucidaris tribuloides
AATAAAATAATTATCCTTCCAAACGATTTCTATTAAAGGGCATATAAGCAGTGTATACTATACGGTGTATGTAGTATGTACATGAGCTAGCGTGGATCTTTTTCATGTGAAGTATTGCAAATGTCGTAAACTCTATTTATTCATTGTTTTATTATTTAGCATCATGGTATAATTATATTTTCCTAAAAGCAACTGACACATCTTTGGCATCCACTTTGCATGTGTTAACCCGTTGGCTACGGGAACCGGATGTGCCCTGTGTTAACTCTATGGGATTTTCAGAATCTCGGAAGCAACGGGTTAACTACTTAGCTTGTTTTCATATTTAAAGCACGAGTTTAGTTTTGGAAATTTTTTTTATTTGAAACGTTTATGCCCAAAGGTCATATCACACCAATAACAGATTCTGAAGAATGTCTTTAGTTTTTTTAATTAATGAATGAAAAATCTTGGGGGGGAAGGGGGGGTAGGAACCCCTGAGATTTTTTTGCATATATTTTAATTATAGCATCCATAGGGTTAATTAAGGTACTTAAAGATTGGGTAGGGATTGAAGTCCATTACTTCCCTTCATTATCAATTACCAAACCGTTGTAGTATTTAGGTACTTACAAATGAGTGTGTTGAAAGTCTGAGCATCCATACGTCATGAATTTGTTGTTTTATTGAGAAAAAATAATAACGACGTGTGCCAGGATGTTGTTTTTCTGTGAGTTTCAATTTTGCTCAAAATCGACAATTCGCGTTACTGTGCACCGTAGCAAGACGGAGCGGAGGCTCTGACTTGGTCAAATCGGACTATCCCCTGCGCGACCTTCGGCTAACGGCTGATCGGACCATTTTGGAACGGAACGTGCCGTTTGACGTCCGGGATTCTTTAAAATTGCTCCTGAGCAAATGGAAAAGAATTGAAGTTTAACCTGTCAGATTTAACCAAAAATCAATATTTTACCCAAGTCTTCTATGAGAGGGTTTATTTATGAATTCTCACATTGGATTATGATTCAGCTATTTGATTCATATAGATCTGTTTTTTGACGTTGCAAATCATTAACCCAATCTTTAAGCTTTAGCTGTTATACTTGTCAGAAAGTCAAGTCTACTCTTTCTATGAAGAGTATAATTTCAGTCACCTTTAAACGCCTTATTAACCTAAGGATGCTATAATTATAATTTAGTCAAAAATCTCGGGGGTCCCCCCCCCCCCCCCCCCCGGGGGTTATCCATTAATTAATTATCAAAAAAAGTAAGAGCATCAGAATTTGATGTATTGGTGTTAATTATGACTTTGGGCATAAACCTTTCAAATAAACAAAAAAAATCACCAAAACTAAGACTTGCAACCTTTAATTAATTAGGCATACTATTTGGAGAGTGCTGTCGCCACAACATGACTGTATACGATATAATTATGGTTGGTCATCAAAGCAATTCTTTAAAACTTCTGACAAAAAGTGACCAATCTAATGTGTCTGGCCACAACAGCTTACACAGGGGAAAAATACACAGGGGCTCGGGCGATTTCCCCCTGAAATAGGCAAAGAGCCCCGAAAATTGCAAAGACCCATAAATTGCATAGCGTTTTATACAAAAGGTATTCTGGAACATGCAAGTTAGCCCATCCCCGAAAAGGAAAATTTTATTTTCATTCCTGCAAGGCTAATTATTTTGACATTTTTTCTCCATGCTATACAAGTATAACTAGACTATATTATTGTACAAATCAACTGAGTACAGTTGCATGGAGAAGTTGAACCATGATAGGAAGAGGAATCAACAAAGCTATGGTTAGAAGTTCACTATACCAAAACAGGGGCAAACAAAAAAACAAAAGATGCTGTCCTGTTTTATATATAGTTATGATAGTTTATAAAATGGAAAATTTGAATAATAACAAAAAATAAACACTTACGAGGTTTTTTTCCGTTTTTCGAAAAGCGAAAAAACTACCTGTTTCTTCGAGACAGGGAAAAAAAACTAAAAACGGCCGGAAAAACGGCCTGCCGGTAAAAACTGCCAACCTGGCCTTGATGACCTCCTATCAACACCATGACTTCAAACTCTTGAAACCAGGGCTTGAAAACCAGAACAACCGATTGAGAATTTGCATGTAACTTTACATATTACTCTGTTAATAATTAACTTTCTTGGTGTATGTAAATTGCATTATGTACAACATTTAATTGGTGTAAAGGAGTCAATCTTGTAGGACCAGAATGTTAGCTTTATAATCACAGAATAGTTCAGTGCAGGCAAGTTTGCAAACCTGTTTAAAAGCAAATAATCTATACACCAGGTCCTGATATAATTATTCAATTCTGTGATCTAACTTCTAAATTGCAATTAATTTCATGTCTTTCCCACAGTGCCAGTGGTGAACATCACCAGTGTTAGCGTGACCCTTCACTGGCCGTTGCCGATCACCGATACGAGGCAAAACATCGTACCAGTCTGTGTGAAAATCTTGTACAATACCAACCAAGCATCAACAATCACTGGACAGAAGCTGTGGAAGCTAAGCGCCTGGGGATCGCAGCGATCCAATGGGAGTGGACACGTAACATCATATATGAGACAATCTCTGTCGGAGGAACAAGAAAACACAGCGCTGGTCAAGGGTTCCCCGCTCTCCTTTGAGAATGTCCTGTACGATTTGGACTTGACCGGAAATGGTTGCACCAATGTCAGTTACGTCTGTGTGCGTATCAGGAAAGGAGATGCCCCAAAGCCAAACTTTAATTTCACCGGCAACCCCAAGAAATCGGCAAAATTCACGGGCTGTGTGAAATTGTTAAAACGCAAAGGTGAGTGTGCGTATGGGTATGCATGTCATGGTGTACTACGTGGATATCTTTCTTGGTTTGAGTGTGTCCCCTGCCCCCTCCCCCCCCAACATATACACACTGTACATGAAGCTTTTATACACCTATCAATTGTAAGACGCACCCCTCGATCCCCGGGAATGGTGCGTCACTTGTCAAACGTGAGTCGGATTTTCATATACCATGACACACCTGTTTGTCTTGAATATGACGGACCATTTTCTTACAATGACTGTGCCTATAGGCCTATTTAAACGTAGACAAACCGACGCACCCCATTCACCATGCTGTGATGGACCAAATGCTTCCATGACGGTGCCCTGCGTCATTATTTGTTGGTAAATGACCCACCCATGACGCAGCATTCCCAGGGGTCGAAGGGTGCATCTTACAATTGATAGATGTATTTATAGTGCATTATACATGTACATGTAGGGTGATTTACTGTACATGTACATGGTATTTAATTATTAGGGAATGTTGGATAAATCAAAGATTTTGACACACCCTGAAATTGAATTAGTACTAATGTACATGTATTTTATTGTTTTGTGAATTTCATATGTATTTCTTTGTTTTTCAGCCTTTTGTTTTCCCTTGATTTTTTGATGAAAGTTGTGGACACTTTTGCAATCATAAACGGTATAAAATTAATTGATTCTAATCAGGGCCTGTTTCAAAATTGTCGTAATCATGTCGGACGGAATTTGATAGCAAATATGGCTGTCATTTTTGTTCCAGAGGTAGTGAGCTTAAATTCTTCTACATGGATATCAAGAGCCTACATGGTTTTCAGAATATTAGATTATCTTCCCATAAGTCTTCTCTAAATTTTTCTTAGGCCAAAAAATTTGAGCATGTCGGACGGAATCGATAGAAATGAGGACCCCATGACTTTAGGTATTCAAATTGGTATTCTATCGAAAGTTTTGCTGATTACTTACAAATTCACAGTCAAATGAACAGACAAACAATCATACATTTAATTCTCAAAAGTCTTTATAAAAACATGGTTGTCATGGAAACAGGAACAGCTCAAAATAGGGCCATGTCGGACGGAATGAAAATGTTACTATTTTGGCAATTTGCCAAAATCCTTAATTTTTTACCTTTGTTAGGAAGGTCATGGTAGGTATTAATGTTATTGATAATTAAAAAGAGTTCACCTCTAGTTATAAATTTGTTACTATGGAAACATTGACAAAATTCCGTCCGACATGTCACATTCCGTCCAACATGATCAAGTGATAATAGTGTACACTGTTCGTAGCATCTTGCCAAAATCCTGAATTTTTTAGCTTTGATAGGAAGGTCGTGTCAGGCATTAATGTTATTGATAATTAAAAAGTGTTCAGCTCTATTCATAAATTTGTTACCGTGGAAACATTGAAAAACTTCCGTCCGACATGTCCGGTTCCGTCCAACATGATAAGTATTAATAGCAAGCTAACTGCTTGTTGTGACTTACGCTTTATTTTTCACCCCCCCCCCCCCCACGACACACACACACACACACACAATGTGGATTGTAAGGGCTAATTATTTGCCAAATTTAATGAATTGGGTATTCTGACAGATAATTTAGTGATTAAAAGACATGAGAAATTAGGAAATTCCATGATAAATTGCACTGAAAAGATATATAGATAGTGATCTTTTCAACTGACTCACAAAGTTACCATTTTCCATTTTCATTCAAAGTAGTGCAAAATTTCAAGTCATATTGTCACTACAAAATCATTAGTGCATGTATGATCAAACTACTTGTCAAAACCTGACTTTTCACTTTGTTTCCATTTTTTTTTCCTGAATCAAAGGTAAAAGAAAACAATGAAATTGGGTCCTCCCTATTCATTTCATGTTTTCTATACCCCACCAGACAAAGTTTGAACGGAGTTGGTGTACTGTTGGTTGGGCAGGCCATTGCGAATCTTGCAGATCAAACTAGTGCAGCACTTCCTCAGTTTTTGACCAATGCCCATGAGATTTAGCATAGGCCTATACACATTGGTCTAGGAGTGAAGATGTACAATAGGCCTACACATATTTTGAATGTGTTGGAAACTGTGTTACCATGATAACAGCATATTATGAACAATACATGTAAATTACTGAAAAATGATGTGGATCAAAATGTTTGACCAAAGACTGAGCACCTGCATTACCATGGTAATGGCATTGAATGGGGATAATCACATGAGGCTGTGCTGGAGTGGGGGGGGGGGGGGGGTCATGATCAGGGTTATAGTTACGCCGGGCAGCGCCGGCCGGTAGTAGCCAGCACAAACTGAAGCTGACCGCCACTGAGCTGAATTTATTAGTCTTCTGACCGGCACAGAAAAATCTTTAAAATGACAGAAAAATGTTTTAAATCTCTACATAAATTGTGTATTTTGAGCTTTAAACATCCTTATATTTGCCCCTGGACTCCACGCCATGAGTGCGCTACGCACGCTTTGCTCACTCCGCTTGCATAACTCCTTCCTACAGCCGGCACAGAATTCTTTCTAGCTATAACCTCTCTGACTTTTTCTACCTTCACTCTGCCTCAGAAACCTAGCCTTAGTTCAAGACAGTTAACTGATGATAGTAGGCCTAATTTCTTTAGGAAATAGGATAAGTTCTTGCGTCTGGAAGCCAGACTAGCTATAACCCTGGTCATGATACAACACTTTTCAATGGTAAATTGTCTTTATACCGTACATGTACATGTATGTGATATGGTATGGTAGAGTAATAATTTCTATAGTTTGTATTATGTGAACTATCTGTTACATAAATAGTAGAAAAAGAATTCTAAAGGCCAAAAGTGTACATGTACATGTGAAAAGTGTATGTGTATCATATTTTTCTTCCATTAAGGCACTTTAATCACTTACCATATAAAAGTTTGTAAAAGGTGTTCATACTCTAATACAACATCTGCCCCTTTTGCACCTTCAGTATTTCATCATGTTCTGTATGCCTACAGTACATGCATCAAAACTAGTTACAATTAAGTTAATCAAAAAAACAAAAACAAAAAAACTACCAAATCAAAACAACATTTAAACAATTAAATACTGTCTTGTTTATTGCTGCTGATGAGAGCTTACAAGGTCAAAAAATCCCACCAGTGCAGTTGGGCGATTGTCCAACAATCATTGCTATAATGGCTGAACTCAAGTCAACTAAATTCAAAATACTGATATTTGATATGCCTGTATTGCTTCTGGGAACAGGTGGAAGTAGGTTAACACTGTCCATATGATTTGACAGGGTATGATTCTTGTGGAAAGGGTGGAATCCAGGCCTTTTGCTACATGTAACCGAAGGCACTGAAGGCAATTGCTGTTGGTGCCCTCCCTCACTGCCGTGCTGCCCCTGAAAATTCCCATCATTTTTCAATGAAACCTAGGCAATTTTTTGAGTGCCCTTCAAAAAATGCCCCAAAATGCCTTGCCCCTTCCATGGCTGAGCGAAAGGCTTGGTGGAATCACATTTCCACTGGGTACAATGAAAGGACTGCTTGATCATCTGTAACTTTTCTGCCTATCTAACCTGAAGTGTCCCGGCGGTACCTAGGAAGGATCCTCATTTAGAACAATACTCACTTCCATCTGTAGTTTCTTCTTTATTATTGATCACCAAATGTGCACATTCTGCATATTTTCACTTAGATACCGGTACACACATACATGTACATGTATGTAAAAATGTGCTGAATCTCACAAATTCCGTCCGACATGCCAGTTTTTCATGTCGGACGGAAAATAAGTCGCACTTATTTTTTTCCTACTTGATAAAGGTAAATTTTCAAAAAAATATTTGTACTAGTACTTCATCTACATCATTGATACTTGGCAGGGAAAAATAGTAAAATTGCTGATAGATTTTTACAGAAAAAACTTCTTCGAAAATTTAAGCATGTCGGACGGAAAAAAAATGAGTTCAAATTTCTAAAATTGCAGGAAATTTATATTTCATAATATGTGGTTCCAATTTATTAATCATGTGCTTTACAGAGATGTTTCTTAATATATATGAGCATATAAATTTGCAACGAAGCAATTCAGTGCTCACACAGGACGTTGTCATTTTATGGAAAAAATTCCGTCCGACATTCTTGCAAATTGACATACAGTTCGAACTCGATTAACCGGCGATGTTGGGACCAGCAGCCATCCGGATAAGAGAGATAATGTACAAACACAGTATAGGGGGAGGTATACATGCCATAAGTTGTTGTATAAACAACCCAACGATCATGCACAAATTGCCACAGACCTCCCACAAGTGATACATTATTTATTTTTCCTTGATACCCAGCTAGTTTCTGTTTACACTTCTGATAAAGGTGTATCAATTAATGAATGAAAGGTTTGCAGAGAGAATTTAAGATGCAGAATAAATTTGCTGTTCATCTCTGTATTATCAAATTAATGATAAATAAGATCAAATGCTTGATCTGTTATTTTTTTTAATGACTCAGAAAAAGATTGACCTATCCCTCAGACATGGGGGAATGGATTTGACCTGGAAACGCTACATGATATGCTGGTCAGCGCACTACCAGGCGGCAGGCCAAGCTGGATAACTGGCATGCCAACGGCTTAAGCGATACTGTTGGTAGCAATACCCGAGAATCAATCCTTACGTCTGAGGCTCATTAATATTTAATAAGCCCCCAGTAGGAACGAATTGTATTAATGAATGAATGTATCAATTACATGCGATATGACTGATAAGTCCATTGTCCGGATAACAGAAATCTCCGTATAATCGATGGCCATATAACCGAGGCTGAACTGTAATGTTACAAAAACGACAAAAAAGGTCAGAAATCGTGAAATATTTGCATGGAAATTAATGTTTTATGAAAGAGCAGATTTGAATCATCCTTAATATACCCATGAACATCATTTACAACAAAGTTTTAAAATTTAGCAAGTTGGTTACCAATTTTGAAACAGGCCCATCAGTGAAAGTAAAAGTAATCACATTTATGAATTTAGGTTGAAAACACAATTTGTATTGAATTTGTAGATTGAATCACATTTTTGAGCAATTTTTGGTATGTCATGCAATTATGAAAATTTGCATAACTTGGGAACTGCATGCCCGGATGTCACAAATGTGGTCTCAATAGATACGCAAGATTGAAAGAAAATAGTTGTGAAGCGCCGCTGCAAGAGCTTATGCGTTGCGAAGTAATCACACGAAAAGTTGAGGGGCCTTTTATTCCCCCCCCCCCCAGGTCCTGGTTAGGATTGTGGCAACATGCCCTAACCAAACATGTCTATGGCCACTTGACCTTTGACTTTTCAACTCCAAACTCAAACTCTCATCAGTTCATCAGTACAATTGTCATGTATGGGCAATTCCACGGTTACTCACGTTACATTTGAAGGCATTTTGATTCACTTGTTGATCTCTTGCAATATTACTAATGGTAGATAGGTTAAAGTCTTTATGCCATCACAAAGCCTACATGTTGTTTCTGATTTGTACAAAATTAAAATTTGAAAAAATTAAATGAACTGTATGAAAATCATTGGAATGTCTTGGTTACTCACGTTACAGAATTTGGACATGCATAAAATGTAAAGAGGACTTAACCCGTTGCTTACGGGAACCGGATGGGCCCTGTACAAAGTCTATGGGAATTTACAGAATCTCGTAGTCAACGGGTTAATTGAAAAATTTCCTCAAGTGGAGCTGGGTCAATCCACGTAAAATCAACCAATGGGTGTCACCCGACCCCCTTCAATTTTGTTAAAACTCGCACCAAATGTTCCACCACATGTCTGACGGAAAATTCTGAAATATTTTGCCCCAAGGTCATACTGTTGCTAAGATATGGCCACGCCTAGCAACCAATGCACAATCAAACAATTGGGCTTTACCAAATTTAGCAATTTTTGATGAGGTGCTATAGCCAGATTAGACAAGCTGGAGTATTCATTGTCTGGAAATGGAAAGAACTTCATGCCTTTTACATGGAAAATATATTATCACTCAGATTTGACCTTCAGCTAGTGCACAGGAGGTCACCAAAAATGGACTTAAGTGTCAAGATCAAGTTTTTTAGCTCACCTGAGCCAAAGGCTCATGTGAGCTATTGCGATCGCTTTTCGTCCGTCATCCGTTGTGCGTCATGCGTCGTGCGTAAACTTTTACACATTTTCAGCTTCTTCAAAATGCATGATCGGATTTGGCCCAAACTTTGCAGGAATGATCCTTAGGGGGTGGGGATTCAAGGGTCCTCAAATGGTATACCTGGCCCCCCTGGGGGCCCAGGGGCAGGGCCCAAAAGGGCCAAAAGTAGGTAGTTTTCAAACATCTTCTCTAGATCCAGAAATAGTCTAGTTAAGCCACTTTGTGTGTAGATACCTCTATATGTGTTGAATTAATGTTCCTCATGAAAATGCCCAGGGTGGCCCCGTTTGACCCCTAAGGGGGCAAAAGTTGGGGTAGGGCCCTATGGGAAAAATTCACATCATATCTATGAATTTAGACCAAAGTTGGTGGGAATGATCCTCAGGGGGAGGGGATAGAGGGTTCCTGGAATGGTACACCAGGCCCCCATGGGGGCCCAGGGGACAGGGCCCATAAGGGCCCAAACGAGGTAACTTTCTAACCACAAGCCCATTTGTAACCAAACTTGGTTGGTAGATGCGTGACATGGACCTCAATGTTATTTTGGAGTCAAAGGTCACATATGTAGGTCAAAGGTGAAATGAAGTCAAATGTCAAATACCTGCAAGTTTCTTCTTTGGTTGGTATTGGCCCAACTTGGATGGTAGATGCCACATGTATAGTGACTTCAATTTTAAATTGGGGTCAAGGTCACATACGTAGGTCAAAGGTCAAATGTTAAGATACTAGGGCGTGCTTTGTTTGATAAAAACGGATGTTACAATTTGATCTAACTTGGCTAAATCAGCTATATGGCAAGGGGATGCAAAGTTTTCCAACTGGTTCATTTGACTACATTGGTGCCCAGATATCAGCTCCATGGGCCAAAACTATATGTATAACTGATGTTTTTTCTATGGGTACCATAGAGAGTTTGCGAGACCTCAGGTGAGCATCGTGCCCCCGGGGCTCTGTTACAGCATGTTTGGAGGCTCATAGCTACAACATTAAAACAGCTTAGGACCCAATATGATGTCCACTGAAAGACTTTAACTTGCATAAAACATCTACCAAAATTCAGCGTGATTGTGCGGGTCGTTTTCACACAGTGCGCCCCCGAATTTTGACTTTTTCCAAAATGAACCAAGTTCAAGGTCATTTTTCAACCCTTGTCCCACCTAGTAGCAACACCAATTTTTGTGTATTGGTAGACATTTATCTATATTTTGAAGGGTCACCAAAGGAATTTTACTACCGAAATGTTTAATGCCTAATTAACACTGTCGAAAATGGCTGTGAACACCATGAAATTGATAGTCTGCGTTCTAGACTGTTCTTTGTTTTTCTACTTAGAGCACCAGTCTACAAGCTTAGACTAGATTTGAGTCTAGAAATTAAGACTACATGGTAGCAAACTCACATTCACATCACTCTGGTCAAGGAATAAACTTTTCTTCAATTTAGGGGAAGGGGAAATGAAAAGAACAGTCTATGAACGAAGACAATGAGATTGAGCCAATACTGAAAAAAAATAGTGGTGCTCTGATTTCAATTTCATAGGCTTGTTCACAGACTGCTTGTTTAATTTACCCTACCCCAACCAGATCCAACCTTTATTCTCAAGGCAGATTGATCATGAACTGTGAGTTTGCTACCATGTGATTTAAATCTCTAGATTAAAATCTAGTCTAAGCTTCCAGACTGCTTCTCTAAGGAGACAAACAAAGAATAGTCTAGAACCTAGACTACCAATTTCATGGTGTTTACAGCCATTTTTAATGGTGTTTATCAGGCATTATACATTTCGGTAGCAAAATTTCTTGCATGACCCTTGAAAATATAGATAAATGTCTATCAATACACAAAAATTGGTGTTGGTACTAAGTGGGACAAGGGTTGAAAAATTACCTTGAACTTGGTTCATTTTGGAAAAAGTCAAAATTCGGGGGCACGCTGTGTGAAAACGACTCGCGCAATCACACTGATTTTTGGTAGGTGTCTTGAGCAAGTGAAGGTCTTTCAGCGGACATCATATTCGGTCCTAAGCTATTTTAATGTGGTAGCTATGAGCCTCCAAACATGCTCCAAAAAACTTGATCTTGACACTTAAGTCCATTTTTGGTGACCTCCTGTGCACTAGCCGAAGGTCAAATGTGAGTGATAATACATTTTCCGTGCAAAAGGCATGAAGTTCTTTCTATTTCCAGACAATGAATACTCCAGCTTGTCTACTCTGGCTACAGTATCTCATCAAACATTGCTAAAGACCAATTGTTTGAGTGTGCATTGGTTGCTAGGTGTGGCCATATCTTAGCAACCGTATGACCTTGGGGCAAAATATTTCAGAATTTTCCATCAGACACGTGGGGGAACATTTGGTGTGAGTTTTAACAAAATTGAAGGGGGTCGGGTGATAAATTGTCTGAAAATTGGTTGATTTGACGTGAATTGACCCAGCTGTCATTTAAAAAAGTTGTACCCTTATCAAAGCACTCTGATAGAGAGTCACAAACTGACTATATACAAAATGGAGTGGGTTACCCAATTTCTGTATGAATTACAAGAACATCGGTTACTCACGTTATGGTTACTCACGTTACATTTTGTCCAAGGACATATTTTCTGGGATATCTTCACGTAAATAAATTTTTATTGGAAAAGCAATACATTTATCATTGCAAAATGATATGCTTAACAATATTTCATGGAAAAAACTGGAGAAAAAATGATAATTTTTCATAAAACTTAGATTCATTCACAGTAGGTGGAGCCTAGTCCCACATGTGGCGTATTGTGTATGGTTGTCGATTCTCCTAGAAGACAGCGTTACAGAAGCAAAATTTTTGGTAGAAATGATTACCCCCGTTGTTTCTTCATACATCATAGCCAATCAAATCAATAAAATGTATCATGTGTTGAAATAAAGCCAATTTATATAGTGCTTGGTTTGTCCACCAACCTATGGAATTGCCCATATACTTCTTTCAAGTTACATCAAATCCCGATAAGCCTTTTCTCAAGTTATTGTAGTAAAGATATCAAGTACGGGCCCTCATGACCTGTGACCTTTCAACTCCAAAATCTGATCAGACCAGTGCCTACGACTTAAATCAAGTTACATCAAAATCTTACCACCCATTTTTAGTAATGAACCCAAATCAAATTATAGGCTTTGTGACCTTTGACCTTTCAACTCTGAAATCTAATCAGCTCATTGGTGCCTTATAATACATACTTCAACCAAGTTACATGTACATCAAAATTCAATCAGCTGCTTGTAAGCTATCGAGGTAACGAGAACCGGTTATGGACGAACGGATGGAAGGACGGACAGACGCACCACACACGAACGGATGGACAATCTGGAAACACATGCCTCTGGCAACTTCGTTGCAGATGAATGAAAATTTACACTAAAGTTGAAAAATTCTCAAAATTACATATTATACTTAAAAAAAAATATATAATTTATTTTTTTTTGAATAAGTTTTCAATTGAGTGCTACTAAAAAATGACTTGTGCCAAATTAAAAAAGAAAAGAAAATTAAACCAGTAGTCTGAATTACTCTCATCTGAACAAATTATGGCCTTTTTGCATAAATGTGTGATTATGTTACAATAATCTAGGAATTTTGTGGCAATTTTCAAATTGTTTTCATGATTTCATTGCTTTAAGCATGGGTAGGAATTGATAATGTGTAATTATCTCAAGACCATGCAAGTGCATGCATGTACAGTATTCACAATTCACAAACCCATTAAAATGCACAAGCCAGTCATTCAGTCAAGTACCAATTAATTCATCTTCAGATCAATCAATCTTCATTCTTATCAATCATCAAATGTTAAATCAGTCTGTCATTTAATCAATCCATCAATCAATGTATCAGCCAGTTATTCAACCATTCAGCCAGACAGTCATTTGTCAATATCATATTTCGTAATGCATGCATACATGTAGGTCCAAAATTGGTGGTCTTGTGCTTTTTGCTCCCAAACCCACACCCAAACTGCCTAAAAAAAAAAAAATTTGGTGTAGGCAGCTAGGTACTAAATTGATTTCCCAAAATATAAGATAAAGGATTCTCACGAATATGACCTAGAATGGATGCGCGCTGTTCATATTGTTTTACATAATACATGTAAAAGTTGTTTATACAGTGTACATGTAGTGAACTGAACAATTGGGCTAGCTGTGATTGATTTCTAGATAAGGATGATATCTAGTTGAATGCACTGTACCCTTCAATATGTCCAGCCTGCGTACTTGCCCATTCTGCAGTATGAATACAGCCTATAGCCTACATGCGCACTCCTCCTACTCAATGGACAATTCAGCGTGAAGCATTTACACCATCACTCCTGAAAACAGTCTTTACATTTCTGCCGCAGCCTGCCTTTCCAGTGCCGATCTACTGCCCCATGACATACTCTGTGCTCATGACTTGCTCTACAGAATTTCAGCAGTGTTCAATCACCGCCTGCACATGTACTAGGTAGAGTATGCATGACTGCATACGAATAGTGTGCTCTCTACATTTTTCTTTTCTTCTACTTCTTCTCGTAATTATATCCTCGCTGATAATATCGCGAGGCGGATATATATTAAGTAAACGCTACGCATCCATACTAACACACTCCATCCGTTTCAGTCTCCAGTTCATCCATTCAATAACTGTAATTTTTGACGGATCCCATAAGATACTATGTTAGGACATGATAATTAGATGCTGGCCCGATATTTGCAAGCTAACCCTTCATTCGATCTATCTTGGAAAAAAAACTTGTTTGATAACATGCATTTGTCGCCTAAGTTTGAAAACTAGATTTGTGATGAATAGATAAATCCATTTTATGACTATAAATGCACAGTTTGCGCCTGTAGTACTAGTTATCAAAACATATGTCACAACAATTTGATTTCTTTCTGAGCACCTCTCTTTTAACCAGATCAGGAGCATTCATGGCTGTCCATTGTTTATAATAGCATTTAGTGTGGCAGTGTGTTGACAGAGTTGCTTCATGATTGTTGCACAGTTATACTAAATGCCTCTACTGCTCATGTGCTCGTTAATACTACAAGATTGCATAGGCGGACAGCATAGACTAAGAGGCTTCTCTCATTATATCCCCACCTCCTTGCTTTATACCTATATGATTACATGTCGTCACTCCTGGGCTCCAGAATAATTCATACATGTAGCTTACAGGGATTATCATAATGGTCGCTCCACTCAGTGCATTGCAATACTCCTATTTGGTTTTCATAATCGCCGCATTTATGCCGATGCCATATCGTGCCTCTGGCGCATATTTTGCACAATTAATCACAAGCATCATTATCGTGTATTCTGATACTTTTTTTCAACATTAATGTAATTTTCAATTGCTTATCAAAATATCGCCAGCATACATAGATATCAAATTGCAGCTCAATATTCAATCTTGGGGGGTAGCTCAAAGGTCCTGACGAGTTGACTGGACTAGTTGGCTCAGTGGTAGAGCGTCAGCTTGTGGTCTGGGAGTTCGCGGGTTCGAACCCCGACCGGATCATACCAAAGACCATAATAAAATGGTACCTACTGCCTCTAGCCTGGCGCTTGGATGGTATAGGGAGTTAAATGCATGGGACTACCAGAGGACTAACCCCTAAGACAGGAGATACCTGGCAGGTTATAAGATAACTAACAGATTATACAAGATGACGTGGAAATAATGGAAAACTGCTTCAAAGATGGATATTTGGGACTCGCATGTATCCGAGTCCAATTCCAAGTCCTTGGTCTCCGAGTCTGAGTCCGAGTCCGGGACTTGGGGCTCGAGTCCAGCTCGAG
>JZLH01S0509150.1:35565-48542 GCA_001188425.1 Eucidaris tribuloides
ATCATATTCAAATGGTCATACAACCAGGTAAATTTCTTTACAGTACCCAAACTTAAAAGAGCAATGCAGTTATCTTACTGGCTACTTTGTATTAATGGAAACTTAGAAGCTGTTTAAACTTGAAAACATAAGCCACTATATCTCTTAATATAACAAGCAAACAAAGATGATAAACTCGAACCCTGGTAATATGGACAATAGTAAGCATACCCTTATCATTTTTTTTATAAAAAAACTATTTACGTTATTACAATGGCTTCAAATACTAACTACTTTTGACATTTTAGGGTAATTTTCTTGTTACAATCGTAGATGATAGCCATTATCGCACACACATACCTCCCAAAATCAGTCATTTTTGGCAGAGCACTACTTGAAATCAAGTCAATGAGAAGTGATATATCGTCGTGGCTTTTTACGAACCGCCAAACAGTTGTTTTTAGGGGTCAAATTTTCGAATCTTTGAGTAGTTTTCAGCGTATTAATGAAAGTACAATAATCTAAATAAAATATATTCCTCAAAGTTTATAAGAACAGTTAAAAATGTTTACTTTTAGAAATATACGAATTTAAAAACACCCCTTTCGTCAAGCAAATTTCAGTCCTTAAATTGTTTATCGTATCGTAAAACGGGCAGCAAGCGACGGATCAGTACACAGAGGTATACGCGCACTGTAGGCGCTAGTTTAACGCGAAACCGTTAAACAATTTCGTGCGAAAGCGAGCAAACAGTACATAAGGTATGCGCGCACAGATAGGCGCTGGTTTTACGAACCGCCTGAACAATTAACGGCGAAAAATTGTTCGTCCATAGAACCAATACACGCAACGTAAGGCGATTACGCGAAGGCAAGTGTGATTATTACGAAATGGCCAACACATTTATTGCTAAATATTATTTTTATTTATTTTTATGATATGCGTTCAAAATAATATCAGTCAAGCCAGAAACATTAGAGTATTTAATAATTGTGTCACTTTGCCTAAATGATCGAGTCATCTGTAACAGCCGAGAAACAAGAAAAATTCTTTGTTTTTGGAAAGTGCACTTTTTCATAAACAGCGATTTTCTTCAGGAATTGGCGTTTGGAGCACCAAAAATGATATTGTTCGAGCGGTTCGTAATAGCCACGACGATATGTCCCAAAATACGGAAATTTGAGTAACGGACACCATCATATGGAATATCATTCCATACAATTTTTTAAAAAGTTTGTAGCATATAGCCATATTCTGTCATCTGTCAACAAAAGATGGATCACCATGTATATGCACCAAAATGATATCGCCATAATCACACAAATGACGTAATTGAATATTTTTGAGAGATTGCAGGCTCTATTTGACAAAAAATAAATATTCAGTTGATTCCTAAATGACCACCAGTTATCCACACTGAAAGCACTGGTTTCAAAACACAATGCAAAGCCATGCAATGTTACATAAACATTAAATTGTGTTTGTATTGTGATCATGCATGCATTACATTTCTGGAGATTCTTCAATGAGTTCTACACCACATGTATTTTTTCAAAATTCAAATTTTTCTTTCTAGTAATGAAAGTGTGATTTGATTGCTTGGATAATGGAAATAAATTGTGTTCTTTAGGCTGTTATGTCTTTACACTGACATATTACAATTGAATTTGTGTTTGATCAAAGCCATTCTTGTTTACACCTAGATGATCCAACATTAATTACAAAGGCTGTATTTTGATCAACTGATTTATCCTCAAACTAGCTTAACATGTATTGGAGTTGCTCTCATCAATAGAACCGAACCATAATAAACATCAATACTTTTGTAATCAAATTGCTTTGATCCCACAGAACTCTAAATCTACAAGCAGTGCTAAAATGTATGCAATTTTTATGGATATCTGTTGAGTAGTCCGATGATGTTCTGCAGTTTTAACTGTCAAAATTTTTATGACAGTTAATATTAACCTGCACTAATTCTTTGAGACAAAAGTCTGTATGACAGAACTCCCACAAGCATGTATTGCAAATTAATTGCACTACACAAACCATTCATGCAATGCTAGCTACTGCAAATTTCAATTCAATGACATCGGCCATATATTTTAAATGATGGAGCGGTACCATGCATGTCTGTATGTACATCTGACAGACTGGCTGCCTAATTAGCGTAGATGAAGCTACAAGGAAAATGTTCTAGGAGTAATACGTCAAGACACTGGTCTGATTTCCTCTCATCAGGAGCATGGGCGGCAAGTCACATGACAGGACCTCCAGCCAGCACATGTACATGTAGGGAGAACACATCTCTTTACGAGGCATGGGGAGAGACCTGAAACAGAAAGAAAATAGAAGACATCAATTCTACATATGTCCCTCGGATATGATTTAGAGTGGAGGTCCCTTAAAGGGAGAGTTAAAACCTCTGCACATTACAGAACCCACTACATTTACAAGGTGAAAACCTGGTATGGTGGTATAAATGCATTCAAAACTTAACACATCTGGATATTAGGCAAGTGCCCACAGTGTTAATTGACATACTAATTAGCAAGTAGATTGTACTCAGCAAACAAGAAGCAAGAGATTTTAAACCATGGAAAACTTCCAAAGTGATTAATGATCCAGCACATTGACCCATGATGCTTCCTAACTGATACGATGCAGTGGGTTACTTTTTTAGTGTATTGTGATAGCTATCACTGTGCATGAATCACATTTTGTTGCCATGTTTTCCCACTTAAATCCACAAAAGATTGTGTATAGACAAGAAATGGGATGGATGTCGGTTTGTTGACTTTTGGTTCCCTATTGTTTGTGTTTTTATCTTGACTACTTGAAATTCATAAACACATTCAATATACATGTTTTTCAAAATGGCTGGCTTTAGCATAACATAAAAATGTAAACCCTCAACTTGGAAAGAGTTGTCAGGGAAATTGTCTCATGGACAACTAGAGCAATCCGGTTGCGCGCAGCCGATGGGTTATGCCTCCGCACCCCCGTCCAATTCCAAACTTTGAATGAACGGGGCATCGTGACCTTCGACCGTTCAACTCTGAAATCTCATCTATACCCTATAATACATACTTCACCCTAATTACATCAATACCCGATAAGCCGTTCTCAAGTTATTGTGGCAAAGATATTAAGTACAGTTCGGCCTTGATTATACGGCCATTGGTTAACCGGCGCTCTCTATTATCCGAACAATGGACTTATCAGTCATTACGTGTAATTGATACACATTTATCAGAAGTGTACACAGAAATCAGCTGGGTATCAGCGACAGTAAATAAAGTGTCACATGTGTGTGGTCTGTTGCGTGTTTGCACATGGTGTGTGTGTTGTTTTTACTATAACTTATGGCATGTATTACCGCCCCCTATACTGTGTTGTACATTATCTCTCTTATCAGGCCATATCACTTATCCGGATGGCTGCTGGTCCCAACGTGGCCGGTTAATCGAGGCCGAACTGTATGGGGCCTCGTGACCTTTGACCCTTTAACCCCAAAATATGATCAGTTCATTGGTGCCTTATAACACTTACTTCACCCAAGTTACATCAATATCCGATAAGCCGTTCTCATGTTATCGTGGTAAAGACACCAAGTATGGAGCCTTGTGACCTTCGACCATTGACCTTTTAACCCTGAAATCTGATTGTTTCATTGGTACCTTATAATACATACTTCACCCAGGTAACTCAAAATCGGACCAGCCATTCTTAAGTTATCGCAGTAATGAGCCCAAATCAGATGTCTATCAGGCCTCGTGACCTTTGACCTTTCAACTCCAAAATCTATTCAGTTTATTGGTGCCGTATAATACATACTTCACCTAAGTTAAATCAAAATCCAACATGCCTTTCTTAAGTTATCACTGTAACGAGCCCAAATCAGACATGTTTTAGGCCCTGTGACCTTTGCCCTTTCAACCCCAAAATCTAATCAGTTCATTGTTGCCCCATTATACATACTTCATCCAAGTTACATCAAAATCCGACGGGCCGTTCACAAGTTATCGCGGTAACGAGTCCAAATCAGACATATTTAAGGCCCGGTGACCTTTGACCTTTGAGCTCCAAAATCTAATCAGTTCATTGTTGCCCCATAGTTCATACTTGGTCCTAATTACATCAAAATCCGATCGGCGGTTCTTAAGTTATCGCGGTAACGATAACCGGTAACGCACGGACGGTCAACCCAAAAACATAATGCCTCCGGCAACTTCGCTGCGGAGTCATAAAAATTAAATGAAAAACATTTAGTTGAGATAAGCTCTGTTTAACACATGTGAAAATCCAACACTTTTCACTCCTTTTAACCTTGTTTTTAATCTAAATTTTAGAAACTTTAGATATTGGTCAAATTTGTGAAAGGTGCATACAGTGATGTAAACACAAAAATTAGATTTTGTTCACTCTAATTACTTCTTAACTGATAACTCTTCTCTAAAATGACTATGTACTATCATAATTATTGAGCAGCTTCTGTGAAACTTACATGACAATTAATGATGCATCTTTGGAATGTTCCTGAAGAAGTTCTCGTAGACGGATCTGTCGTAGAGACTAAAATGAAGAGGAACAAAGTGCGCAAAGTTAAAATAGAATTCATTTCAAGATCAAGAGGTGATTTCATTGGCTGTCAGCTGTCATATTTTGCATGTACTAACTTTTCTTACATGAAAATGCAGTGTTCAAAATTTGGGACTCATATGTCTTATGATTTTTAAATATGAATGAAATATATGATTACGACTTTTTACTTAAGTTATGTGTCTGTGCGTGTATCTGTACTCTAGATTTTAGACATTGGCTGTAGCTTTCACTGACTGATTTCTGAATTGGGTAGGGTTCAACCTTACCAGAGGTTGCTCAGCATTGGCCCAAGTTAAATGGTATGTGTTTCTAACATCCAGCAGGTATTAAGTTTTCACAAGATGATAAAAAAACATGTTTGGCAGCCAGACTAGTTACTTGACTGCATATGCAGTTCTACTATTTTCAATGGTCCTATTTTAACAGAAACTGACTTGTTAGCTACAAGGTGCTGTGAGCAATAAAGATTTATGTGAATCTTGACATTATCAGAAATACCACAGGGAGCATTCCAAATTCCCTGAAATCCATGTGCACAAGAGTGGAGCGACCAAACCCAAGGAATAAACAAAGTATATTCAGGCTAATTGATCCTAGACAAGCCCACAAATTTTATTACAATGTTTTCACAACCAAAAGCAAATTGCAAAAAATTACAAAATTCTGAAGTTTACACATAGTTCTGTTCCTTTTTTTGGGGGGGGGGGAATTCAGTAAATCAGGAATTTTACAGAAATACCCGAACTTTTGGGAATTTGAAATTGTCCGGAAAAATCTGGAAATCCGGAATTTACGGAAATATAGCTTCTCTGCATAAAAAATTATTTTATGCGTATTTGCTCAACAAGCTCAAAAGGGCTCATTTTGAGGTGTGCAAATAAAGAATATAATGAATAATGCAATACCTTTTCTCTCAGTGACTCAATTTCTTCATCAGCTATCTTCCAGGGATGACTCTTCTTTGTCTCATCGTCCTGGAGACGCCATGGACGAATCATCTCACTAAAGCTCTGCAAACTATACACAACAGGTACACATCAAATAATGAATTCAGAAAAAAACAAATACAAATACTGAGCTACAATTGCAATTCATATTTTCAAACGGAAGAGATGAACATATTAAGTCCATTCCTTTATTAGTGTACATTAGAGATGTTTGTGGAAGGCATTATATGAAGTGTCAATTGTACTTTGTACAACATTTGCTCCTGCAACGATAATTGGTCTCACCATAATTACTAAACACAAACATTTACATTAATGCTATCCATAACTCTAACTCTCAACAAATCATAAACTAAATTGCAATTTTGACCTTAACTTTCTGACATATTTACATAATTGTAGCTGAAATTACCATTTCTATCTTTGTGAGTGGTATCCAAAACTGTTTTCCATAATATTTGTGTTTCTGTTCTCTACCTATTTCCTGTGTATTTTTTTTTTTTTTGGGGGGGGGGGTTACCTTTTATGACAAGAAAAAATATGTCATTCCTTGACAAGGCAATGATATGATTGGGAGAAGTAAAGAAAATAAGTCTAAAGAACTAAATGAGCTGAAACCTATCCCAATATACACACCAACTAGAGTGTTCATCCAGGCTATAAGGATTTGTCTTCAATTTGTTTACTCATAGAGAGGCAACCATTCAATTATCAGCAATGAATTACAGTATGATCCTGATAAAAACCAAACCCACAGAAAACTACAGAACAATTTGAATGTCACAGCAGATCCTGATGTAACTGTGCAACAAAGAAGGAATGTTTAACCATGAAAATTTCACAGCAGAAATCTTTTAACAGTATACTTGATTCTGGTATCATTGTGTGATAAATTAAGGCCGACTTCCAATCTTGCCATTTTTCTTTGACCTTAGGCCCCCCAAAACTTGCTTGGTTGTATTACAACACCATTTTTATAAAATATGGTTGGTCAGTCGGTGGATTGTATTTTATTTAGATCGACACCAATATTAGGATTCTTTTGTAAAATTATGTCACTTTACAGTTGCATCCTTGCAGTACAAAGTTTGTATTGAATATGAAACCAGACGTCGGAGACGACCGATGTTAGAACACAGTATTCTTCTGCATGTCAGACAGGCTTTCATGTTTGTCAGCAGTTTTTTTTTTAGTTTTTCGATGCAAGTTTTGCTGTGTTTTTTGGTTGTGAATGTTTTTTTAAAAGGAAACTGGTCTGCCCAATTGCATCAGGTCGATCGGTCACAACCAAACACTTTTTGTTTTTATTCTTGGGGGTGGGCCTTATCTAAACCTTACTCTAATATTGCTTACCTCTCAGGTGAAGGCTTTTTGTTGATATCAGGCAGGATATGAACACTGTCATGTGGAATGCGGAATTTGCTCAACATGTTGGCCATACTGAAATTTTTAAAAAAGAAAAGACATAGAAATGGTCAAATGATTCCGAGGAAGCTACACATATCAGATGTCATATCAAATATCCGATCCAATATTACCATTTGACATGTTCACCAAAATAAAATCCAACATGCACTGCAATAGTTTTCAATAAGCCATTTTATTCCGGGGGAAGGGGGGTGGGTTCCAATAAGAGCCCAATACTGACAATACTGATTGTCACAGGTTGCTATAAAACTGATACACAATGGAAATACTGCATGTCCAACTAACACAAGTAACATGGTGAGGGGTCTCTGACATCTTTTTTTTTTTTATTCCTAAAAAAATGAAGTTCTTGAGAGCATGCAACTTCATTGGCACTCATAGATAATATAGGTCTATCTCACAACAACAGAACAAAATGGAGACAAAAATTATTTTTCACCATAAACCCAAATATACTCAGCATGTACACTCTTCAGAACTACCTTCGTTTCTCACGATCCACTTGCTCCTTCTTGCCAGGGGAAAATACTCTCAATTTACACTTCTGCCAGTTGGACTTTTGTGTCAACAGATGAGGAATAAGCATGGTTAATCCTGAAAAAAAAGTGAAAAAATGACATAAAAACATAGATTTGATGAATTACATGTACATCATTTCAAAGTATTTTTACAGAAAATCTGAAGAAATCCTGTAATTCCTTGATATCATATGAAAATCCCAATTTTTCCCCAATCTATCAAAAATGTGAATATTCAAAATTTTGCAGAAATTATTATCAAAAAAATTGGTCCAATTTTTTTAAATTCTTATTCTACTTGTCTTTTTTAACGTTTGTGCCAATTTTCAACTCAATCAGTCCATTCAGTACAGATATTGGGGGGAGGGGGGGGGGCCGAAAATGGTCTCCTCCCCAATGGAGTCAAGTCCCCAAAATAACTCAATGGGATTAGAGCAGCTATGTTTTTTGACTCTCCTGAAATTTTAAAATATTTGAGATAGAAGGTTTTATCACCCCAGGGACGATATCAAATATCATAATAGCATACAAGTTGGCAGTAATGCATAAGTCATGATAATGTACACCTGCAACAATAGATATAAGCCAAGTATTTCAGTTTCAAGTAAACCAATTCTAAGGCAAAAAAGAATGTTATGTTGCCCTCCATCAAACCAACCGTAAATGCAAAAAAAAACAGAGTCGGGTTTTTTTATTTTTTTTTTAGCAGACCCAAAATATACAAACTCACCATTTTGGAGCGAAAAATGTCACATTTGCTAAAATTCCTATTCAATGGTTTAAAACATGACTTTTCTATACGTTTTGCCCATTCAAAAATTCATTTAAAAATTTCTGGAAACTCAACTCTCACATAGCTTTGTCATAGTTTCGAACGTACATGTGTATTGGTTACCTCTGAGTTTGCTGTCTTAAAAAAAAATAAATCAGTCGACTAACCCAATTTTCAAAATTTCCCACTTGAGAGCAACATAACATTTTTTTGTTTTGTTTTGGCCTGATGTTTTTCAGGCCAAGAAACCTAAACCTACCTCCATCATCAAACAACCACCACACGTCGATGGTGCCCTTGGGCTGCTTGCCCTGGAATTTCTGCGTCGTCTTGATCACGTCATGGATCTGGAGGTTCTTCATCAGCTGCTCACTGTGCAGCAACGGCCGTCGCTGGTCAGGTTGGGGGGCGTCCTCACTCTCCTGGGAGGATGTAGCCATGGCCTCCTGGGGGGTCTCCTTCTCCCCTTCCCCCTCCCCCGTCACGGTGATGGTTGGTGTGGTGACGTTATTGCTAGCCTTGTTGTCGTCGACAGTGGCTGCAACAAAACAGAGAATGAAGAGATTAGGTGAGCTTGTAAAATTTACAAATTACTGAATCCAAAGATCGTCTAAGTCTTAGAAAACAATAACATGATGTATTAAAGGACAATTTAAATCAGTTTCGTAGCTTAGTAAACTAGTGTTGTGCAGTATTTTGATTATATTGATTCATGCAATATAGAATGAGATATACACAATATTGTCTGGACTACTCATTTCACATATTATTAGACTTAGTAGCATAGTAGACAAGTGCTATGCAGTATTTTGATTATATTGATTTTATGCGATCGTATAGAATAGTGAATATACACAATATTATCTGGACTACTAAGTTGACATATTATGACAGGGTCACATTACTCAAAATATAACCCTGATGATTCTAAGTGATCTAAAACATTCACCTTTTGGTCAGGGACGGCGCCAGGGTAAAATTTTAGGAGGGGTGAAATCTGTCAGGGAAAATTTTGCCTGCCAAAAAATGTTCTTTACCAGCGAAACTGCAAGCCAAACAACATCCGGCAAGTGAGGGGCAGGGGGCAGATGACAACGAAAAGAATTTGTTGGCACGCCATTTTTTTATTTTACTAGCCGAATCGACAACAACAGGCCCTGCTTTGGGTAATGGGTGACAAAAGAACTATTTTAAGGATAAAATTTACATCAACAAAAAGGAAAAGTGTGTTGTAAACCTAGTCTGAAATATATGGCAAATAATCGTGAATCAACACATTTATATCATTCTATGGTGTGTAGTCTACAAAACAGAACCAAATGCAAAATTTTAGCAGACAACCAAAGTTGTTAAGCGTGCATTGTGGAAAAAAAGGTGTCATATTTTACTATATGCCTCAAAGAGGGTGCCAGTCCACTGCTTTGACCAAGGACCTCTAACAGAGACACCAACCTTCAACATGTTTCTCCTTCACATCCATGTCTTCTTTCTCAAAAGATGGAAGAGCACTTGATACATCCACACCCTCCTTCAGCCTCAAGATGCACATGCCTAATTCTAGATCAAATGCATCGCTACAAGAAAACAAAGGAATAAATGTAAGATATTAAAGGTCAGTGACATGATTGGGAACACTTGAAAATGACCCAAGAACCAAATGAGTTGAAATATATACCAACTTTACACCAGCTGGAGTGGATCTCCCAGCTGGAAGGATTTGTCTCTAATTTGTTTACTTAGGGAGAATCAAGCATGAACATATTAGTTTATTAATTTTATTGGGGCACAATAAAAAAAGGCCCCATAGAGAGCCACATAGCAGGTTTGCCTGCCACGAGGAATATTGACATTAGTGTTTTTAGAATGAATCAACGTTTTGACTACAAGATTTTTACAGGAGAATGCCTTGCATAGTTTACTTGATTCTAGAGTAGTTTCAGCCCAATTTGAGAACTACCCCGAAGTCATTGTTGTTCGCATCGAAAGGAGATGTCGAGTCTCCTGTCGCCTCAAATGTGTGCCGAATGGTAGGTCCGACCTTTATGGAATGACGGTCCATTAGGAAAATATAAGCAAAGTAAAGCTAATTAATGCAGGGTCGACATATAGAGTACTTGGTAATTCAATGATCCTTTCGTAAGCCTCACAGATGGTAAACAATATCTAGGTCGAACTTTTTTCCAGAATAATGACGACAGTTAAAGAGAATTATAATTTGTTTCAATAAGCTATCTTGCATAATTTATCTGTAAACAGAGGTAATTTTATCGCACAAACTGTTGGCATTGAGATCTGTGTAATTTTTCTCCCTTGGGCAAGCAAGGAACGTTAATTTCAGCTGTGACCGATGTTTATGTGTGGGAAATAGTTTTTAAACATGTGGCAAATAACCAATTTTATGGGCTAGATAATTTGAATAATTTATGCAAATTAGGCAAGGTACTTTGGCACAGATACATATTTTTGTTATGAATTGTTTTCTTTTCCTCCTTCATAGACATTTGTACAGGGTAAGATGCTCTTAATTTTGTGATTAAAGTTGTATTTCACTGGTTCATTGGAATTGTCCTACGTTTACACAATAATATGCACAATAATGGTGATTAGGAGGTAAATTGCCTAAATGCGATAACATTCTGTCCTAAACATACTCTTTTCTAACAACTACATTAACAGTGTATATCCAATAAGCTATCATATATTTACTTGCGTATAAATGATTCAAAATCAAACAAAAATTCTGTATTTTGGTCCTTAATTTCAATTAATTTATGCAAATAAGGCCATGATTTACATAGACACCATCTGACCATTTTCTTCCTGTATAGTTTCTCTTCTTCCACAATCATGAAGGTTGTATCAAAGTACGACGTCTGTTTGGTTATCAAAGTGATTTATCTTATGTTCAGTGCCTTTACAGTTTTAAGGCATTGGAATACGCATAAGTTATGGTAAATTAGGAATTTTTGCATAGATCAAATACGTTTCTTTGCAGAAATATTTTTCTCCTAAACCCAAGGAATCATTTCTACCATTTTTTGTCTTCATACCGTGTTAACATAATACTTTTCGATTAATTTTGCATAAGTCATAATCATTTGGAAATTTCTTCATTTTTTTTGTTAAAAATGTGTTTTTTTATGGCAAATTATACTAGGTACTGCTCATTGTTTTGCACATGTGTCTTCAAGCTTGGACTAAATTTGACATTTTGCCATGATGTTGACATTATAGTTTTACAAGACTTTTAGTAAACTTCTAATTTCTAGATGCTAATTTACATTAATTTATGCCATTGGGTTTTTATTTTGCATATATTACCAGATGTCTCTTTGGATAATTTTTTTTTCAATTCTCCATAGGAATATGCCTGTGAAGTGGAGCAATTGCGCAACTTAAATTGTAGCGTGACCCTTGATTTGGCAGTTCAAACAAGTGCTACTAAACTGGAAGGGTGAACAATATTCAGAGTGAAATAAGAAAAAAAAAATCAAAAATTAGAAGAATATTCATTATCTTTTTAAACTTATTTGCATATTTCCATGCTGATTAAAGGGTCATTGGCACAACAAACTATTTGCAGTCTGGTATTATTGTTTCCTCATGTAGTAAAGGAACATCATTTAGTTGTGACACAATTGTTGATTGGGAAATAGGTTTTATATTGTGGAAAATTAGCACATTTTATGCTCTGAATTTGCATAATTTAATGCAAATTAACCAGTTGTATGGATAGATAAAGCAGCTCATTGATGAATGTTTTCTTTTCCTGTCCTCCGGACACGACATGTTAGTACGCGGTAAGACAGTCCGTTATTTTGTGACTGGAAGTTTGCATTTACACCTATCATGGAATTAGTAGTTAACTCATTAATATGCATTTATGGTAATTAGGGATAATTTGCATAGAGCCAGTAACTTGTTTGTTGCCCGAAGAACTCTTCACTAACACCCATTTAACACCCTTATAATCATAATCTTAATGCAGTAAGACAGATAATTCCAAATCATACCAAAGCGTAATTTGGTACTAATTTTACATAATTCACGCAAATTGGTCAATGAATTACACCAGACAAAAGTCAGTTTTTTCATTCAAGAGTTTTCTTTTGCTTTCATTCATAGTTTAGATTGTCCCAAGGAAGACATGTTTTTCGCTCTAAAGCTGATTTAGATAAAGTAAGAGTGCATTCGCATTAATATGAGCAAACGTTATGGTTAATTGGGATTATTTGCATAAGAAGCAAACGTGTTCTTTGCACAATGTCTTTACCCAAACCGCTAGAACAGGCATTTCTACATTTATGTTTTCATTCCACGTTTTATGGGTTATTTTATTTAATTTAAATTAATCTCCAACTCATGTGGAATAAAATACTCATTCTTTTGTGAAAATGTGTATAATTTATTGCAAATTACAGTCTATTAAAGTAGATAGCGTTACCACATTCCTTGTTTCAAGCAGTTCTCTTCTGCTGTATTCACATACAAGATGCTTTGTATCAAATTTGACATTTCATAAAGAACTATATATTTTTAACGCCAAAGATTTTCTTTTTATTAAACTATCATATTTAGAGGCTAATTTACATAATTCTCGGATGCTATTAGGGCTTGTTTGCTATAGATACAGATGGGTCCTTTGAGTTAAAAATATTCGCAATGCGGTTTCAAACGGAAGTTCCTACCAAAATGGCACAATTGGTAAGCTAAAAAATGCAGGCGTTC